>PVKU01003499.1:0-26498 GCA_004027475.1 Anoura caudifer | reverse complement strand
GTATTCACCCAATCAGAGCAACCCTCTTTGCTGTGCTGAGGCACTGCCTGTGGGGGAGGGGCCAGAGAGGAAAGAGTGGAGCTCATTTGCTCACCTCTAGTGCACTTTGAGCAGACTCTTGTGTGAGATGGGGAGCTTTTCCTACCCCTGCAACCTCTGAGTCCACAGCCACCTCTGAGTCCCCTTAAGCCAGCCCCTCCCTCACACCCTGCCAAGCTCAGCAACCATCCTGCCCCCAAGGTCTGCCACCACATCGCTGGGGTTTTTCTGAGTAGTCCACCACCTTACTGGTCTGATTGTTCTGGTTAATTTTTTTCTTTAATTCCTTTGTTGTCGAGTTCCATGAAGTTTGATTTTCTGGAACTCTTCATTGTTTGTTGATTTCAGATTGGTTGTTATCCTCCTTTTGGTTGAGCAAGGAAGAGAAGGATCTCTACCTACACCTCCATCTTGGCCAGACTAAACATATCAATTTCTTGTCCTCATCTTTTTCAGTGTGAATGTGTGGTAAGAAAGGACATTGACTCCTGATTCCCATTTCAAGCTACTTGTCATCTGGATTCCTGCTGGTTTTTGAAAATATGTTACAATGGTTGGAGAATGAAAAGGTGAAAGGGAGAAACCAAGGTATTTATCCTGCACACTCTTGGCCTCAACCAGCATCTCTAACAATGGTCCCATCTCCTCTGTGTTTCTAGGTGGGCTACCCTGCTTTGGTTCCAGTTTTTCCTGGGAGATCTCCACTCTTGTGATCCAGTAACATCTCTTTCCCCTTTTGTCTCTCCAGTCTGGTGGTGGCATTGACTCCATGCTGTTGAGAATTTCTGGGTTTCTACTCAGTCTCTTACGATATCTCAGATCTTCCATTTCCTTTGTTGTAATTAGCTGAAGTTGTGTCTGTCTTTCTGATTAAGCGTTGATAGATGTATGTGGAATAAGTGTGGTCTGGTATTTTCAAGAATGGCATTTCAGTTCATCCTCACTAACCAGTAAAATCTAGAATATAAAGATGAGAAAAACTGAAGCCCAGAAAGATGGAATTCTGAATTCCTTAGGCCACATGGTTAAGAGCAAGAGACCCACGAGTTGAGGCCAGTTCCCTGTGGTTCCAGTAACACATATCTGAGTAAGAGAACAGATCTACAGATGCAAATTGGACCAGATTGTGGAGGCCTTATGCCAAGATTGAAAGCACATGAATAAATAATACTTCATGTAATATAATAATACTTAGCGTTGTGTTGTATACTTTCAAAAAATCAATGCTTAGGGAAAAATGAAAGTTATAATGTTAAGCTCTAAAAACAGACCTAAATAAGGATCATTGCTAATCACCTGATCATTCATTGAAGATATTTTATTACAATTTTCTTAATACTGAATGATGGTGCTGACAGGAAACTTTTGTCCTTTGTGAATCATGATGGTGGTTTTCATTCATTCACATACAGTTGTGTTCATCAGTATCAGTGCTGTTTCCTTTGTTGTCCATCCAAGTAATTGCAACAGACCCCATTTTAGTTATGTTTGTGAATGTGTTTATCCCTTTCCCTTTGCATAGGGGGCAACTGCTTATGTTAGCACTTTGATTCAAGATGATTCAGTGGCCGGAGGAATTATGAGAAAGAACTTATGTTAAAAAATAAAATAATTAGACTTATAAAAGTGTAAAATGTCACTTAAAACATCTTATTGACAAAGTACTTCAAGAATAGTAAAAATGAGAATAAATGACCCTTTATGTAAGGAACACTCAGTGAAATAAACTTCACCACTTACCATGTTTAATTCAGATTCTTTTGAAAATAACCTACTCAATTTGAATAAAATTTGAATATATATTTTTCCTCAATCTAGTATTACTTGATTCCTCCAAGATATAAATTTTCTCTTAAATATAATATTGTAATTTCCATGCATATTGCTAAAATTTGCATCAGTAATCAATATATAACATGTTGCAATTTTAATACCTTATTTGAATATGATCATGCCAAATGTATTGTTATATAGCCTCCTTTAAATATCAAATTATGTTTGTGAGATAAATCCATTTTGATAGATCATTTATTTTAAATACTATAGAGAATTCTATTTGTTCATGATCATTTAAGATTTTTCAATTTATTATTTTCTTTTATAAACAGTACGTCACTAAACTCAGTCGTGCATATATGCATGAGCATATATGCATGCGAGTCCATAGAGCATATACATCTAGCAATGAAATTCTCTGACGTGTAATTAATAAACCTTCAGAGATTATTGATATTGATGAAGGATTCTCAAAGTGATTATAAAACAGTACATGAAAGTTCCTAAAAGTTTCCTTCCTCATCAAGTCATGTACTTAGTATAAAGTTGCTTGGTTGTCAGACTTAAATGTTTGTCAATAAATGACTTGGAAATGGTATTGATTGGTGCCTTGTTTTTCATTGCTCTGGAACAGCAAACATTGTTTGAATGTTTATTACCCATTAGTTCATGACCTTTAACCATGAGTTTATTTTATTTTTCCATTGGAGCATTAATATTTTAATATTTGAGTTTCTAGATGATCTTCATATACTCTAGATGCTAATAGTTTTGTCAAGTAGAAAGCTCTAAACACTTTCTCCAGTATATGCCCATTTTTATGACATTTTATGATGTATTTTTATTGTACAGAATATTTTTATCTTATAATGGTGTTGAATCTTAGAATACTGTTGGGGTTAGGGATTCCAACATGCACACAGTTGAAGATCTGCCTATAACTTTTGACTCTCCCAAAACTTAGGTCATCCCTCCATATTATGCATGGGGGATTGATTCTAGGACACCATGCTGGATAACAACATTTGTGCACTCTCAAGTCACAGTATGAAATGGTGTAGACCAACAGATATAGTGACCCTCTGCATCTGTATATTCCCGACCTCAGATCTAAAATACCATCTTGTTTTTTATATGCAGTTGTTGAATCTACTGATGCAAAACCCAGGGAAAAAGAGGACCAACTCTGTATTTGTTTTTTTTTTTTTTAAATGCATGTGTAAATGGACCCATGCAATGCAAACCTATGTTTTTGAAGGGTTACCTGTAATTATATCTTTAAATTTTATTTTGTGTCTAATAAATTTCCCTGTTCCACAAACTTAATATTATCTCCCAAACATTATTTATATATCTATACATCTATGAATCTATATATCTATATATGTATAACTATATCTATATAAGTATATATGTATGTGTCTTTACTTACATAAAATCAATTATGTGATTTTCTGTATGGTATAAAATAGAGGTTCAATGTTATTTTTTAATATATGAATAAAATACCTCAAAGTAATTTAATGAGTAATGTACTATTTATATGACTTGTTCTGGTAAAGTAAGACTCCATAACTAAATATATTCCCCTCTCTTCTGCAAAATGTTTATGATCAAATTGTCAATTTATTTGAAGATTTTTTTGGATTTATCCAAATTCAAAGATTAATATGATATGAATAAAAGTCTTTATAATATTTAATCTTCATAAGTATAGGGTATGAATTTTCATTTATTTAGAAATGTGTATTTCCAAGTAAAGTTTTATAATTATTTTATTGTTTTATATAATTATTCATATTTTTATTTATTGGCAAGTACAGTTTTTGCATCTCAAGCATTTAAAAAATGTTCCTGTGCTTTTTAACTTGCATATAATCAGTGTGGAGAAGCAAAATTTATTTTCAGCCACAACTTATACTTAAAAATTTCTGTGTGAATTTTCTCAGATTAAGTTCAATCATAAATTTTTTATTTTAATGTTTCTGTAAGTGAAAAGTGATTGAATAAAAATAATTTTATATTTTAACATCTTTATATGTGCCATTAAATCATTAAAAAAAGAGTTTTCTTTCTTCCACTGAACCTACATATTTTTTCATGAAAATCATTGAACATGTGCTTTAGAGTCAATTTTTAAGTATAATTCTCTTTGAAATTGCCCATTTCATAAACTTTTTTCATATTGACTTGTTTATGCTTGTCAACTGTTTTTTCTTACGTAAAATCTATGTTTGGTTGAGCTTTATCTGACTATTTAATCTTGTATTTCTTTTTTTTATTGTTGTTCAAGTACAGTTGTCTTCATTTTTGCCCCACCCACCCCCATCTCCCACCCTCAATCCTCACCCCCTTTGGCTTTGTCCATGGGTCCTTTAGACATGTTCTTTGACAACCCTGTCCCTTCTTTCCCCTGTTATCCCACCCCCATCCTCTCTGGTTACTGTCAATTTGTTCTTTTTTTTCAATGTCTGTGGTTATATTTTTTCTTGTTTGTTTATTTTGTTGATTAGGTTCCTTATTTCTTATTTGTATTTTCTAGTTTGATTCATCAATTGTGCTAAAATTTATCTTACTATTTTTGGAGAAACTTTGTAATATTCTATTATAGTATTTTATTTTCTATTGCAGGAATTCCCACTCTTATCTTTACTATATCTCCTATGCAGTTTCTTTGAAATTTCTGTTTTTTAATAACTATACTTGAATGTTCAGCCTTCAATTTTATTTTTCTAACACAATTATGTAGAGTAGGAAAATTTTCTTACCAATATTACTTAAGCTTGATCCCTCAAATTCTCATGTATAATATATTATCATTATATACTAATTACTTTCTGAATTCCATTGTGTTCATGCTATTATTATTATAAGAGTTATTTGGAAGTAGTTTTGTTGGCTTATATGCATCTATGGATACATTAAACAGTGTCCATAGAAATATTTTAGTCATCTCATTTTTAAGATTTCTTTGTTTATTTATTAATTTATTAGTTAATCTTTATTGCTGTATTTTTTCTATTTTAGCCTCTTATAACCCCTACCCTGGGCAATCACCACACTGTTGTCCATGTCCCTGAGTCTTTTTTCCTTTTTGCTCGATTCCCCCAACCCCAACCTCCCCCACCACTAGCTGCCATTTGCTCTCTATCTATGAGTCTCTGTTTTGCTTGTTAGTTCAATTTGTTCATTGGATTCCACATATGAGTAAAATCACATGGTATATGTCCTCCTTTGACTGGCTTATTTCACTTAGAATAATGTTCTCCAGGTCCTTCCATACTCTTCCAAAGGGTAAAATTTTCTTCTTTTTAATGGCTGAGTACTATTCCATTGTATAAATGTCCCATAGTTGTTTTATCCACTCATCTACTGTTGGACACGGGCTGCTTCCATATCTCAGTGATTGTAAATAATTCTGCAATAAACATAAGGGTGCTTATTTTCTTTAAAATTAGTGTTTTGGATACATTCCAAGAAGTGGAATCACTTGGTCAAAAGGCAGGTCCATTTTCAATTTTTTGAGGTATCTCCATACTGCTCTCCACAGTGGCTATACCAGTCTGCATTCCCACCAATAGTGCAAAAAGGGTTCCCCTTTCTTCAGGTCCTGGTCAGTACTTGTTTGTTGATTCATTGATTATGGGCATTCTGACAGGTGTGAGATGGTATCTAATTGTGGTTTTAATTTGTATTTCTCTGATGATTAGTGATCTTGAGCATCTTTTCATGTTTATTGGCCACTTGTATCTCCTCTATGGAGAAGGGTCTATTCAGATCCTTTGCCCATTTTTAATTAGGTTGGGGTTTTTTATGTTAAATTTTGTAAGTACTTTATAAATTTTGGATATAAACCCCTTATGAGATGTATTGGTGAATATGTTCTCCTGTTCTGTGGGATGTTTTTTTTAAATTTTCTTGAGAATTTATTTTGCTGTCCAAAAATTTTTAGCTTGATGTAGACCAATTTGTTTTTTGTTTTGTTTTGTTTTGTTTTGCTTTCCTTTCCTGAGGAGATATATCCAACGAAAAATTGCTATAAGCAATGCTAAAGATTGTGTTGCCTATGTTTTCTTCTAGGATTTTTATGATTTCTAGGCTAACATTCAGTCTTTGATCCATTTTGAATTTATTCTTGTGATGGTGTAAGATGGTTGTCTGGTTTTATTTTTCTGCATATATCTGTCCAATTTCCCCAACATCATTAATTGAATAAACTATCTTTAGAACATTGTATGTACTCACTTCCTCTGTTAAATATTAACTGATTATAAAGGTGTGGGTTTATTTCTCAGCTCTCCATTCTGTTCCATTCATCTATGTGTTTCTTTTTATACCCTTACCAGGCTGTTTTGATTACTATGCACTTATACTATAGATTGATATTAGGTAGTGTGATTCCTCCAACTTTGTCCTTTCTTAGGATCACTGTTACTATGTGGGGCCTTTTGTGGTTCCATATAAATTTTTGAAATATTTGTTCTAGTTCTGTGAATTATGTCACCGGAAGTGTGATAGGAATTACATCAAATCTATCAATTATTTTGGGTAGTATGGACATTTTTTTTTTAATATGGACATTTTAATGATAATTCTTCCTCTCCATGAACACTGTATGTGCTTCCACTTACTTGTATCTTCATTTTTTTTTCTTTAGTATCTTATAATTTTCTGAGTACTGATCTTTTACATCCTTGGTTAGGTTTATTCCTAGGCATTTTATGCTTTTTGAAGCAACTGTGACTGGGATTGTTTTCTTAATTTACCTTTCTTTTAGTTCATCATTGGAATATTAAATATAACAGATTTTTGGATATTAATTTTGTATCCTGCTACTTTGCTGAATTCATTTATCAGATCCAACAGTTTCTTGGTGAAATCTTTGGTGTTCTCTATGTACAGTATCATGCATACTCAAATAAACATTTTGCTTCTTCATTTCAAATTTGGATGGTTTTTATTTATTCTTCTTGTCTGATGGCTATTGGGTAGGACTCCCAGTACTATGTTGAAAAAGATAGGAGAAGTGGACATCCCTCTCTTGTCCTGGATCTTAAGGGAAACATGTGTAGTTTTTGCCCATTGATTATGGTGCTGGTAGTGGATTTGTAATGCATGGCCTTAATATGTTTAGGTATGTTCCTGTGTTTCCGCTTAGCTTAGTGTTTTGATCATAAATGTGTGCTGGATTTTATCAAGATTTTTTCTGCATCTATTGATATGATCATTTACTTTTTTATCCTTGATTTTATTTATGTGGTGAGTCACATTTATTGACTTGCAAACATTGCAAAAACCTTGCATTCCTGGAATAAATCCCACTTGATCATGGTGTATGACCTTTTTGATTCATTACTGTATTTGGCTTGCTAATATTTTATTGAGAATTTTAGCATCAATGTTCATCAGGGATATTGGCCTATAATTTTCTTTCTTTGTAGTGTCTTTAACTGGTTTTGGAATTAGGATAATGCTGGCCTCCAAAAATGAGTTTGGGAGCCTTCCCTCCTCCTGAATTTTGTGAAATAGTTTGAGGAGAGTTGTCAGTTCTCAGACTCTTTGGTAAATTCACCTGTGAAGCCATGTGGTCAAGGACTTTTGTTTGTTGGGAGTTTTTTGATAACTGCTTCAATTTCATTAGGTCTAATCTGTCTATTCAGGTCCTTTGATTCTTCCTGATTTAATTTTGGAAGATTGTATATTTCTAGGAATGTATCCATTTGGTCCAGGTTGTCCAGTTAGTTAGTATATAATTGTTCATAATCTTTTCTTACAATCCTTAGTTTTTCTTTGGTGTCAATTTTTATTTCTTCTCTTTCTTTTCTGTTTTTATTTATTTGGGTCTATTTTCTTGATGAATCAGGTTTAAGGGTTTGTCATTCTTATCTTTTCGAAGAAACAGCTCTTTGATTCATTGATCTTTGTATCATTTTTTAGATTCTATTTCATGTATTTCTCCTCTAATCTCTACTATTTCCATCCTTCTACTCACTTTGGGCTTTGTTTGTTTTTATTATTCTAGTTCCTTTAAGTGTGAAGTTAGATCATTTATTTGAATTCTTTCTTTTTCTTTTCTTTCTTTTTTTTTTCTTTTTTCTTTTTTGGTATATATCTGTATGCTATGGAATTTCCATTTTAGGATTTCTTTCCCAGTGTCCCACAGATTTTGGATTATTGTGTCCTCATTTTCATTTGTTTCAGGTATCTTTTGATTTCTCCCTTGATCTCATTTGTAACCCATAGTTGTTTAATAACATGTTATTTAGGTTCCATGTCTTTGCATGTTTTTCAATGTTCTTGTGTTTGATTTCTAGTTTCATAGCTTTGTGGTCAGAGAAGATGCTTGATATGATTTCAAATTTTTAAATTTATTGAGACTTGTTTTGTGTTCTAACATGTGCTCTATACTAGAAAATATTCCATGTGCACTAGAAAAGTATGCATATTCTGCTACTTTGGGGTGAAATGCCCTGAAGCGATCAATTAAATCTATTTAATCTAGTATGTAGTTTAAGGCTGCTGTCTCCTTGTTGATTTTTTGCTTGGAAGATATATCCATTGAAGTCAATGAGATGTTAAAATCCACAATTATGACTATATTTTTGTCTCTCTCTCTCTCTTTATGTCCATGATGCTTCCATGTTGGGTGTGTAAAGGTTTTTATTAGGATTATATCCTCTTTTGGACTGTTCCCTTTATCATTATGCAGTGTCCTTCTTTGTCTCTTACTATAGCTTTTGTTTTAAAGTCTATTTTGTTGGATGTAAGTACTGCTACCCCAGCTTATTTTTTCTTTTTCATTTGCATGAAATACCTTTTTCCATCCCTTTAGTTTTAGTCCATTGTATCTTTCAATCTGAGATGGGTCTCTTGGAGTCAGCATATATATGGGTCTTATTTTCTTATTTATTGACCTTTCCTCTTTTTTTTTTTTTTTTTTTTTTTTTTTTTTTTTTTTTTTTTTTTTTTTTTTTTTTTTTTTTTTTTTTTTTTTTTTTTTTTTTTTTTTTTTTTTTTTTTTTTTTTTTTTTTTTTTTTTTTTTTTTTTTTTTTTTTTTTTTTTTTTTGGTCAGAGCATTTAAGCCATTAACATTTAACGTGATTATTGATGGATACATATGTAGTGCTATTTTATTGTTAGATTGTTTTCCTCTGTGTGTCTTTTTTCTTACTCTTTTTCTTCTTCTTAAAGCAAACCCTTTAACATTTGTTGCAAAACTGCTTTGGTGTCAATGAAGTCCTTTAGCTTTTTCTTGTCTGGGAAGATCCTTATTTCTCTTTCAATTTTAAATGATAGCCTTGTTGGACAAAGTAGCCTTGGTTGTAGGTCCTGCTTTTCATCACCTTGAATATTTCATACCACTTCTTTCTGGCCTGAAATGTTTATGTTGAGTAATCAGATGTCAGTCTAATTGGTGCTCCCTTGTAGGTTACTCCCTGCTTTTCTCTTGCAGCTTTTAGGATCCTCTCTTTGTCTTTAATCCTTGTCACTTTAATTATGGTATTGGTGTAGGTCTCTTTGTGTCCAATTTGTGGGACTCTGAGCTTCCTGGACTTGTGTGAGTTTTTCCTTTGCAAGATTAGGGAAGTTCTTGGTCATTATTTCTTTAAATAGGTTCTTGATCCCTTGGTAATTCTCTTCTCCTTCTGGTATTGCCATAATGCAGATGTTGCTATCCTTCATGTTGTCCTAAACGTTTCTTAAGCTCTCATTTTCTTCTCCTTTTTTTCTGCTCTGCCTCAGAGTCTTTTTCTACCTTGTCTTCCAAATCACTAATATGATTCTCTGCTTCATCTCACCTATAGTTTCTACAATTTATACCTTCCAGTGTATCATTTATTTCAGATATTGTATTCTTTATTTCTTTTTTTTTTTTTAAGATTTTTATTCATTTATCTTTAGAGAGAGAGAAAGGGAAGGAGAAAGAGAGGGAGAGAAAGATCAATGTGTGGTTGCCTCTCACATTCCCCCAAATGGGGACCTGGCCTGCAACCCAGGCATGTGATCTTACTGGGAATTGAACCAGCAACACTTCTGTTCACTGGCCCATGCTCAATTCAGTGAGCTATACCAGCCAAGGCTGTATTCTTTATTTCTGAATGGTCCTTTTTTATGGTTTGTATTTCTTTTATTCTGTTGTTGAGTACCCTTATAATCATTACTCTAAACTTTCTATTTGATAAATTGCTTGCCTCCCTTTCATCTAGTTCTTCTGGAGAATTCTCTTTTTCTTTCATTTGGGTCCTATGTCTTTGTCTTCCCATTTTGGCTGCTTTGTATTTTCCCCTAGTTATTAAACTAATCATCTGTCAAACCAATCAGTTATTAATCTAATTAAGCTGTAATCTGTAGCCTAACTTAAGCACCACAGATTGTGCCAGAGTAATTCTTGTGGACAGGGCTATTGCTTCCCCTCAGGCTGACACCATTCAGTGAGAAATGCTCTGCCTGAGAATGATGCTCCTGCAGTATGGGGAATGACTCAGCACAAGGATCCTAGTGGCTGTTCCTTAAGTTTTCTCCCCCCTCCCAGCCATTATTCCCAGACTCTCCTCATGTGTCTTTAGTCAGCTCTGCTACACATCTGCTGGCATCAAGGGTTAGTGGCTGCAAACAAAGTTTTGTGCTTTGGGTTTTAAGAGGCTCTCTGCATCTCCAACCATCTCTCCCTGGCAGAATGTAACCCTGCTGCTTTTCATGGATGGATATTACGTGGGTTCCTTTTCAGTTCTGTTGCCTTAGTCTAAGGAGCTCATAATGGGGTTTAGACTCCATTCTTCTCAGAGGGAACCTTCCAATAACCAAAATGCCCTTCCAGCACTTCTGGTGCTGCCCATGGAAACCCAGCCAGTCCTCTCTTGTCTCCTCTGCACTCCTTACCAGTCACATTTTGGCAAAGTGGTTTCTTCTGTCTGTGGTTATAAGGCTTCTTCCCAGCTAGTGTTTGGTTGGTTATTCTGGATGATTTCTTTACTATTTAGTTGTAATTCTAGATTGGTCCTGGAGAATATTAGTGTAGCTTCCACTCACTCCTCCATCGTCTTGGATCCCCTCTTGAGTTTATTAAGAGGATCACTTAGCAACTATGGAAGTCATTGTGAAATCAGCTGAACTCTATTTATTTATTTCTAGAGACAGAGAGGAAGGAGGGAGAAGAAGAAAAGAAACATCAATGAGAGAGAGAAACATTGATCAGTTGCCTCTTGTAAGCACCCCAAGTGGGAAAAGAACTTGCAAACCAGGCATGTTCCCTGATCAGGATTTGAACCAGTGACCTTTTTTTTTTTTTTTTTTTGCAGGTTGATGCCCAACCAAGTTACAATCATCAGGGCTATTTTAGAATCTTCTTAATTCTATATATGTTGCTTTATTGGTGAATATGGTCATCACACCCAGTTTTTTTTTTTTTAATAAAGGCTAATATGTGATTCTGCATGATGTTGAAGAATGCAAAGCACTCTTCTATAACTTTAATAATATGTGTGTGTTGTTTTTATCGTTATAGCATGTAGAGATGCTATTGCTTTCTTAGTGGTGGAAGACAAGAAAATCTGCCTATGACAGCTTTTCAACTAAAACACTTCTATAATATTCCCACCACTATGTTTTTCTTGAATCTCATTTGGGCCTTCTTCAGGAGAGAATAATATACCTAGAGTCTATGATAATCACAATGTAGATTCATGTTGAAGGATTATCTGACTCTCTGTTTTTATTTCACTCTGAAGCCTTATAACTTTCTTGTGCTGTCAATATTTCCACAGTACAAACTGAAATGTCAGTGAAAGCCTTGGTACTAATAGGGAGGGCAGTGTTACTGTGGGGATCTGTATCATATTTAAGAACATCTGAGATGTCCTTTTATTGCCTTGGAGCAGTAATTTTTAAAATTATGTTTATGGCCCTGGCTGGTGTGGCTCAGTGAATTGAATGCTAGCCTGTGAAGTGCTGGGCTTGGTTCCATGCCCAGTCAGGGCACATGCTTGGGTTGTGGGTCAGGTCTGAGGAACCCACACATTGATGTTTCTCTTCCTCTCTTTCTCCCTCCTTTCTCCTCTCTCTGAAAATAAATAAATAAATAAATAAATAAATAAATAAAACCTTTAAAAAATTATTTTTAGATTTAAGCTACTCTATGAGATATTAATATATTTTTGACATAATATATGCAATAAGAGTAATTGTTGACTCATTAAAGAATATGTATATATTGAAAAGCTAATGAGTTACTATCAGCATCTTTTTTGGAGTACTGGAGAGCTTCGAAATGAGACATCATATGATGTCTCAACATCAACAAACAAATCAACAAACAACCCCCCCCATTAAAAATATGAAGAAAAGAAAACAAAAGATACAGTCAAATCTTACTTAAAAATAAGAGACGTTTATATTTGTAAGTGTAATTGATAAAGGAAAAATATTTTTATTAGAACAAAAATGAATTTGGCATTTTGATATAATGAAATAGAGCTTTACTTGTGTTGTGTATCTCACTGAGATTAATCAAGCTTTTCTAATATGCATGACCCAATCAAAGTTCCTCCTTGGTCTAAATAATTTTAATTAAGCAAATCTACCTTCTGTGGCGGTCATTACCAGGAGATAATTGACTGAATCAGTAATGAAGCATTTGGTGGATGCTAAACAAACAGCAAGGTTAATTATCTGGCAGTGATGTCTGTTATGGAAGTACAGTATTGGCCTTCCAAGTTTACTAATCCCCTGCAGCACCTCTTAGTAAATTATAATAATCTTCATTCAAATATACTGTGCAAGTGTAGCTGTTATGCACCATGCAGGGTCAGTTCAAGTGATCAAAAAATGCATTTATATATAATAATAGTTAAGTGAACTTTTTAAATTAGCTTATTTTTGGAGGAAACAAGTTTCCTTTCTGTTATTTAATTGTGCCTTCAATTTTAAATTTGGGAATAACTCTACCAAGTTGTAGCTTGCTACCTGCAGAACTCACAGCAAAAGATATGTTTTGCCCAGAGACTCAGCCCAGAAATTTTATATGATGCAATGTATAGTCCTACAGTTTATCTGATATTTATATATTCCTTCAGCTACTTTTTTTCTATCTTGCCAATAAATCTATTTGCCCTGGGTTGCATAAACAATTAGATTATTTTCATGAAGCATAGAGTTGCATTTGTATTTAGGTATATTTTGAATTTAATTATATTCACTTAATTTTATGCTTTAGAAAAGCTGTAATTGTATAAATGTTTTTATAAGAAAAGGTATTTGAAATTCATATAAAATGGATTTTATAAAGATAAGAATAAAATATTAACAAAACTAATCATCAGCTAAAATTGATTGGCTCTTTATTCTCCAGACATATTGGAAGTCTTTATTTTTGCTACATTATACAGGGTGAGGCAAAGATGGTTTACAGTTGTGAGTACACAAAACAAAGAGTATATTCTTGTATTGTTATTTACTAACTTCTGCCCCAACCTGTATTTGTAAAAATTGTGGACATAATTTTCTAAGTTATTTTCCTAGATCACTGGAACTCTGTGTTTTCAAGTTTTCTAAACTGTTGTAGAATTTTTTATATTAAAATTGGATTTTGGACTTCCGGCCAAGATGGAGGTGTAAGTAGACATACTGTGCCTCCTCTCACAACCAAAATTAAGGACAACAAAGATTTAGAAACAAGAAAGCATCCAGAACTCATAGAAAATTGAACTGTACGGAAGTCCAACAACCTTTCATCCAGACCAGTAAGAGGGTCAGAGTGTGGCAGGAAAAAGTGGAGGTGCAGACCTGGCACACAGGCAGTAGCGGCTTGGAGATCCCAGGTGCACAGGCGGTGGTTAACAGACCCCACGTGCATGGGCAGCGGCTAGCAGACCCCTGGCACAGGGTGGCAATTGTGCAGACCCAGTGAGGCTGCACAAGGCGGCTGGCTGACCAGGTGGTCCCACATTCGCACGCAGATAATCTAGGCAAAGGGGAAGCAGCAGAAGGGACTGGAATATGAGAGAGAGCAGAGCAAGCACGATTATTTCCTCTTGGACCCTGCCCCCACATACAGGGTCACTACCCAGCAACTGGGCTGCCCTACCCTGGGGAACACCTAAGGCTCCACCCCTCACTATGTAACAGCCGCGACTGGACAAAAAAAAAAAAATCAGAAACAAAAATGACTCAAACTGGAGAACAAATCAAAGCCCCAGAGCCAATTCATCTAAGCAACAAAGAGATAGCCAACCTATCAGATGCACAGTTTAAAGCCCTGGTGATCAGGATCATCACAGAATTGGTTGATTTTGCTCACAAATTAGATGAAAAAATGAAGGTTACAATAAGTGAAATGAAGAAAAATGCATGGGGAATCAACAGAGATGGGAGGAAAACTGGGACTCAAATCAATGGAATGGACCAGAAGGAAGAAACAACCAAACAAAAAATAAGGAAGAAACAAGAATTCAAAAAAATGAGGAGAGGCTTAGGAACCTCCAGGACATCTTTAAATGTCCCAACATCTGAATTATAGGGGTACCAGAAGGGGAAGAAGAAGAGCAACAAGTGGAAACGTTATTTAAACAAATAATAAAGGATAACTTCCCCAATTTGTCAAAGGAAATAGACTACCAAGAAGTCCAGGAATCTCAGAGAGTCCCAAAGAAGTTGGACCCAAGGAGGAACACACCAAGGCACATCATCATTATAGTAGCCAAGATTAAAATGAAGGAGAGAATTCTAGAAGCAGCAAGGGATAAATGGGACAGTCACCTACAAAGGAGTTCCCATCAGACTGTCAGCTGATTTCTCAAAAGAGACCTTCCAGGCAAGAAGGGGCTGGAAAGAGGTATTCCAAGTCATGAAAATCAAAGACCTATATTCAAGATTGCTCTATCCAGCAAAGCTGTCATTTAGAATGGAAGGGTAGATAACGTGCTTCTCAGATAAGGTCAGGTTCAAGGAGTTCATCATCACCAAGCCCTTGTTCTATGAAATGATAAAGGGACTTATCTAAGAAAAAGAAGATAAAAAATATGAACAGTAAAAAGACAGCAAACTCACAGGTAATAACAACCACACCTAAAACAAAAGCAAATTAAGCAAACACCTAGAACAGGAACAGAAAAACAGAAATGGAGATCACATGGAGGGTTAGCAACAGGGGAGTGGGAGGAGGGGAGAGGGGGCAAAGGTACAGAGAATAAGTAGCATAGATGGTGGGTAGAAAATAGACAGGGGGAGGGCAAAAATAGTGTGGGAAATGTAGAAGCTAAAGAACTTATGACCCATGGACATGAACTAACAGGGGGGGAATGTGAGTGGGAGGGGGTGTGCAGGGTGGAGGGGAATGATGAGGAAAAATGGGACAACTGTAATAGCATAATCAATACAATATATTTTAAAAATTGGAACTTTACTATATAAATATACCAAAATATAATAGAAGACAATTAAATTTTATGAGGAAGCATTCAGAAAATAGTATAGTCCTTCTTTCTCTTCTTTTTCTCTGAAAATAATAGTCAAAATAATATAGGTACCTTGTAAATGTTGGACAATATAAAAGTAATGATTAGAAATGTACTCATATGGACTATATTTGAAATATGATTTTACTCCAAGCATCCATTCCTGTGAAACTAGAAGAGGTTAATGCACAGCTTCCAACACATGGTAAATAACTATATGGGCTGATTATCTACCAATGTTTCCATTATCATTTCCACCTATACAAGAGTCAGAGAACAATGTGAAGATTACAAAGAATCAAAGACGTTTAAAACTCTATACATTTTCACAAATTCTAACCCGATATAAATGTCATTAGAGATATAAACTATGTTTTATCTTGCTGATTTTGGTAACATTTCCAATGAGCTAATTTCTTGATGGTCTGGAAGCCAAAAGAAACAACTTTGTTCCTAAAGTAAAAATGGTGCACGTAACTATGAACTTCATTTGCAGTCCCTTTGGTAGCCACGCCAACATGATATTGACTTTTTTTTCTTAGGGAGTTAAAAAATAACCTGGCACTTCAAAAACAAAAAATCAAAAACTACATGAAGATGGTTCAGTTAGTTTTCTGAAGTGGAAATGAATAAAGAAAAATCCTTCTAGCTGCATTAAAGAGAATTCCCTTGAAGTTTAAAAACAGTTTCCTTCTTCTGAACATGCTTGTTTCCCCAGGAAAATAAAATTTGCCATTTTTGCTACTGGCCCATCTAAACCAATAAACTCAATAAGAAATCTGATGTAGCAAACAATAACAGAATCTTCCAATAATCTTGGATGTTTCCCAACTCTAACAGAAAGTAAAATATAATAGACATAAAAAATATAGGTATTTTAGTCATAGGCTAAATATCAAAAGTATAAAATACATTTTAGTTAAACTTATTGAAAAGTTTTATATTAATATGATAAAATATTTCTCAAACTTACATTATAATTCTTTTGAATACTTCTTACATAATTATACATTACATAATTATCATTAATTTTATTCTCTTTATGGTGTTCCTAGTTGTGTAACAGGGTGCAGCCAAGAGGGGGGCCCCAAAAAGGGAGTTGGAATGGGGCCCAGAACTCAGGGTGTCCAGGAAATATTAGAAAGACATATAAGATGTCCTCACCCCTTCCCCCTCAGGTGTGAGTTGGGGGAAGGGACAAATGGAGCAGGGCCATTGACTTGTTTTGCATAGCAACAGTTTTGCAGATAACCTCCAGAATGGTCATTTAACATATCTATAACCTTTAACTGGTTTCATAGATATGTTAAACAGCTGTGGCCATGCTTTGGGCCAGGGAGAAGGGAGTGACTTCCACCCAAGATGGAACTGGAAGGCAACTCCCCCTGTTTGCAGTACCTGCGTGAGAGCTTGGAGATGATTGGCTCCATGCAATGGGGCCACACCTGCCCAGACTCGCTATGGCAGCCCAGTAAAGCTGGAAGGATACAGGAATGCTGGCAGGTGTAGCCGATTGTAGGAGGAGTTGGAAATGGGGCTGCAGAGGAGGATTAGCACAGGGATTTAAACCAAGAGGCAGCAGCCATTGAGGAGAAGATCCATGCAGTTTCATCAGAGTGCAGGACCCACAGCTCTATGAGGGAAAATCACCATGTGGCTTTAGCAGAGAATTGCCACTTGGCTTTGCCCAAGTGGAGACCCTCTCGAAGCTTTGCCAGAGAGAGAGATTCCATGCGGTTTCACCAGAGTGCAGACCCCTGCAGCTTTGGTGAAGAGGGAGAGCCTCGAGGTTTTGTCAGAGTGGGGACCCCTTCCCCACAGCTTTGGTAGAAGAAGGACCACATGACTTTGGGGTGCTCCCTTCAGCTGTGTGGCCTGGGAGCAAGAGAGACTGCCTGGAAGAAGGGGGAAAGGACTCTTGCCAGTAGGCCATGAGAAGGTGCCACATGGCTTTGGATTAATTAGAGATCCTGCCTGGACGACGACACAGCTGACGGTATCAGAAGCCTGGATACCAGACGTGTGCTTCTCTTCCTGAATTAGGGCAGAGGGAGATAGGAAGCACTGTGGGTATCCTAAAGGACTTTAATATTTTAATGAAGATGTTTGGTCACTACTTTAACTCTGTATAGCATTAAATAAACATTCCCTTTCCTTTTCACAAATCTCTGGCTTTGAGAGGCATCTTTCCATAAGGTGGTGGACAATAACTGACCTTCTGTTGTTCTGTAACAGTTGCAGGCTATTAACAAATGCCAGCTTCATCTGACATAGTGATAGTTGGTGGTGATAGCTGATTTATTTTAACCAAGTTTATTTACACAGATTTTTTTCTCAGAAACAGTGGCAATCCACAAAAATTATGTATTTTCGTTAGGCAACCTCGTATTTTTTATGTGCATCAAAATTAACAAAAAGTTCTGGCAAGACAGGCAGAATAGAGCAGTGTGTTTTATTAAGTCTAGTTTTGGGTTAATTTATAAATTATTTAAATATATTTAAATATATGCCCTGTTATTAAAAAATAATTTGAGTCTTCGTATTTTCTATTTTTATTTTTCTTCCAGACATACAATGTTGTCGTATATTTAAATTCTCATGCTTTTTTCTCAAGAATTATTCCATGCAAAAATTTACATCAGATTGCATAGTCTCCATCTTCTACATAATTCATGAAATTGATAGATAAATTAGAAGAATTTGAGAAAATTAGAGATGGACTTGACAATCCACATCCATACACTTCTGCATACATCCACATAAAATTTGGAAATAAGATATTTTGCAAATACTTTTAAGTATATTTCTTTAGTTAAAGTTTCTCAAATATATTCACTTAGAAAACTAAGCAGATTTAATCCATAAATAATCTAAACAAATTTATTTTAATGATTTAAAATACCAACAATATTTAAAAGAATCAAAATTAGTTGGGATATAGGAATTGCAGCCACACAAATCAAGCTAACAAAACTTGAAGTGCAGGAAATCACATTTCACACAATAAACACCATGGAGAACACAGGTTTTTGTGCTATCCCCACTGACTGGATCCCAGCTCCATCCTGGGTCATATGTGGTGATAAGAGAAGTATCTCGCAGGGATCCTTGCACTACAGAGTGTCGAGTCTCTCAAGTCCAAAATGGGAAACCTTCTATTTCCTCTGAATAACTTCAAGGGGAAGACAAGGGCTCAACAAGAACAGTCAGCAAGGAAAAGATGGAGAATAAAGGACACAAAAGGACTTTGGAGCATTTTATCTAGATGCGATTAATTCTAAATATTTAACTTTGCCCAGACTTATTTCCCTTTAAGGTCATATACTATATTTAGAAGCCTCCATTTTTGTTTGATATTTATGTGTGAAACATTATTTTGCTAAAGAAAATGTTTATATAAATAAAAAAAATTAAGTGTTAAAACTCATCTAGTATTTTTGATGCAAATAAGCAGCCTAATAGAGAAAATAAAAGATTTTAAATCTCCTTACTGTAAAAAGGGAATTACTGACTTGGCTGCTGTGGCTCAGTGGATTGAGTGCTGGCCTGTGAACCAAAGTGTCACTGGTTCGATTCCCAGTCAGGGCACATGCCTGGGTTGTGCATCAGGTTCCAGTAGGGGACATGCAAGAGGCAACCACAGATTGATGTTTTTCTCCCTCTCTCCCTCCCTTCCCCTCTCCAAAAATAAATAAATAAAATCTTTATAAAATAAAAAGAATTATGAAGTCAAACTACCCATGTTCATGGAAATGATGTGGCAGTCATTGAAGCTCTATGTCTGTCTTTGCTGTGTAAATAAATATGTTCACCTGTTGTCCCCAAATTAGAATTTTGGAAAACTCAAAATTTGTCTTCCTCACCTGTACAACACCCCCACCATGCACACCTATACACACAAAAGACAAAGAGACCCCTCCTTAACACACATATACAAACACACACTATGAAAGCATTGTTTTTAAATGGCTCCTCTTTAAAAGTTCTTCAGGATATGCACCTGATAGAAAAATACCACTAATTTTAATCCCCCCAAATGAAAAATTACATTAGCCTAAACAAAGCAGATATACTTATTTGTCACTCTGTTTGTCATGCATGTCTGATAAGAATTCACATGCATTTTCCTTTTATTGTAAATATGGAAGCAAAGGAAATATCTTCAAGAATCCCCAAGCACACTGTTATACTGAAGTAGATAAAATTTATTTTTCCACATTTCCTTTCAGTCTTTCAGACACCTTATAGATATTTTGCATCTCTTGTACACTTCATTGCAGAAGAGAAAACAACCAGCTTTCAGATCTGATTCTGAAGTTCCACATTAGTCATATTACCATGCTGTGTTATTAGAAAATTTTCTAACCTGGCCCTCCTGTGTTCAATAAAAAAAGATTAATAGTTCCCAGAGGTTATTTTTATATAGCACATAACAAACAACTTTAAAGAACTTCAAAAACAAATTCAGCCTTTTACTATTTATTAAAAGGGAATTTATCTTTTTTGAGATTGTTGCCATAGCTGCAAGGAAATTTTAATTTTCACAGTATTTATTTCATTGTTGCATAAAAATTATTTTCTCCTGTCCTACATTATTTGTAATACATGAACCATGATGAATTATGAAGCTATAAATACATAAAATAAATAATTTAATATTTTCTAAATTAGTGTGCAGATTGCATTGATTATGGATAGTTTCATTTCACTTATCTTGTTGCCACTAATCATGATGTGGCTGACATACTTGATAGTCCAAATCATTGAAACTAATATAGTTATGGAAAGCATATTATTAACCAAATCTTTTAAAATCTTGAGCAAGTTCATGTTATGTGTGTTTTTTTTTAATTTCAACATCTCAGTTGTTCAGTTCATTCTTAAATATTTCTTTCATACCTACTGTGTGTCTGCAACCGTTGCTACAGAAATTACTGAGAATCCACTTTCAAATACAATATAATACAATGTGAAAGTAAGACCAAGATTACAAAAATATAAGACAAGTGTTTAAACCAGAGTATGCCTAGGGTTTCTATGATTGATAGAAGTATGGCTAACTCAGTGTGACAAGTGGAGGGAGAGAAGAAGACAGGTACTACCTTCTTAGTGAAGAAGTTATTCTCAGCCTGAGGTTAGAGAAAGAAAGAGGTGATCAGAAGAAATATTGTTAGAGTATTTCACGCAACTTACACTACATGTGCAATGGCACAAAGGTATGAAATAGAAGAGCATATTTTGGGAACTCTTATGTAGTTGATATGATTGGAACATATGGAGAGGGTGGGAAATTTTTGGAGTTGAAAATGGAGGAACGTAAATGGGCATGGCAATTTAAAGTTTTATAAGTGACTCTAAGGAGTTTGGATATCATTCTAAAGAGCATTACATTCTCTTTTTATTCTACCAGCCTGAGAGATGCAGCTGCTTCTTGGTGTTGCTTGTCTCTAGGTTGGTTTGCCTGTTTGTTTGAAGACTTTTGGGCACTTCTGACACTAATGTACATAACTTTCTGTTTTAAATTCCTTCTTTTGGACTATTGCCATGGTCTTATTTTGCTGACATAGACTTCACCAGCATAAATTATTAATAATAATGTCACTCTGAACATGCTTTCTGATGCACATATGAAATAATTTTCTAAGGTTGTATGTTCAGTACAATAGACAGTGGTTCCATGTAGCTATTTAAACACTTGAAATGTAGTTGATCCAATATACTCTACGTATACTCTATGGATATACTCAGTAGAGTATACTAGTACTCTGTAGAGTATACTCTAAGTATAGAATAGACATTTGATTTTGGAGACTGTACAAAGAAATGTAAAATATGCCTTAAATATTTTATATTGCATACATGTCAAAATGATATTTTATAGATATTGAATTAAATAAAATACATTGCTAACATTTGTATAAGCTATTTTTAATATGGCTATTAGAAAATTTAAATTTACATATTATATTTCTACTTAGCAGGTCTAAAGTATATGATTAGGGGGTAGAATCTCTAAGTCATGGGTATAGGTGCATCTTCATCTGTACAAGAAAATGTCAAATGGCTTTCCAAAATGATTTCAACAATTTACCCCTTCATCAGAATTGCTCCACATCTTTTCTCAGTTTCTATTTCATACTTTTTAGTTTTTGTTAATCAAGTGAGTGAATGTACAATGTTATCTCAATGCATTTATTAAGTCAGTAATAACTATACATTTTCATGTTTTTTAGTTTATGTACTATTTTTGCATAGTATCTTTTATTAATATTCTACATTTCTACGAACATTGACAAGTGAGTCTTTATAGACCATGGAGTCATCTGTAGGAAAGATTCTCTATACAGGGATGGAAAAAAAGTAAGTTTACAGTTGTGAGTATGCAAAACAGAGTTTATTCTTGTATTATTAATTATTGTATTATTTGTATTGCAACTGTAATCCTACTTTTGCCTACTTCTGTACATATTTAATTTTTATAATATAAAGTCATATTTTTTGGATAAATACTTAGTGAGTCTCCAAAAATGTTAAATATACAAATATTCAAACAGCATTAAAGTAGCAGCAAACAGTCATACCTCGGTACTTGTTGGCTTCAGACTCGTCAAACCCTGTACTCATTGCATTTTGATGAGAAAAAAATGTTTCAGCACTTGGCACTAGCTCAGGACTCATCATACCTGGTAGAACTTGTATGAGACACGAGGCCACTCACAAGAGAAAATTCCTCATTGTTCAGTTCTCAGGTTTTCTCACTCGTCACAAGTTCCAGAATGAATTAATGAGTACTGAGGTACCACTGTATTTTACTAAGATTTTTTATAGTTTTATATTTATATTAGGCCAGAGAATATACTCTAGACTAGATAAATATATCTAAAACGTGTCTGATGTTTTTAGTTTTTAAAGAACAATGTTAACCCATTTACTGATAGAAATATAAAGAATGAATTTCTCATCATTGCCAAATCTTGAAGGCATAGCTGATAGGCCCAGAGATGTATTTCACCTGTCTCAGGGCATTAGAGTCAGGGAGCAGGTGTTTGTTAAGAACTTGTTTTAGGGCAAGCCTTTGTTTCAAGGTGCTGACTCTCTTATGAGAAAAACAAAGCTGTTTGAATATATTTACAGTTGAAAGAAGTGTTTACAATTTGAAGCCATCAGAAATTAGCTTGCATGCTCATCATAAATTCAATTTATTGACATGCACTTTGCGATAACTTTCAGACTTTTATAAACTCAAATTGAACATAGCATTCAAACCAATGGCAGAGTCCCTAAAGTAGAGGTAGATCCAGTCCCAAAATATTTGCTCAGAAACTTGCACTCAACCTACTGCTGCATATTATAACCTGTTTATTGGCAGAAGACACACAGATAGTTTTTCCTTTTATGCAGGTCTGGATGGTCAGCGTACAAGAGACTGGGAAGAAGGAAAGTAATTACAGAAGACTGAGAAAAAGAAAGTTAATCTCAGTCTACTTGATTGAAATGTTACCATTGAGATAAAGTAAAACAGATAAAATGGAAATGTGTGTGTCCACGCACATAAGAGCACAATAAGAGTAAGTAAATGTAATATTGGTAGAGACATAATTTTTCAACTCATCTATGCCAGTTTGAACATTAAGTATCAAAACATTAAGACTCTGTTATGAATATTGCTAATTTTTACTCATAACTTTTTGAGCATGCTAGGCACAAAGTAAGAAGATAACTGGAATTTTAAATTCTACATTCATAGCTTTAGAGATGACAAAGATACCTCAAAACTAAAAGTATGTGCTTAACATTAGATTTTCAGTATTGTTTATAAATCATTTAACATTGTTTATGAGATACAAATTTAGCAGTTAAAGTAAACAACCAGACTAAACTTAACCAACATCTCCATGAAAGAGCCGGTTCTGTATTTTTAAAAGAACCTTTAAAGAGAGAAATTTATGTAATCATAACTAATTAAAATAATTATACCTACAATTTTTATATAAATTATTGAAGCATATCCCTTCTTTTTATTCCACTACTTTCTTCCTTGAGCTTGGTCAGCCCTTCCATCATATAATACTATGTATTTGCCATTATACAACATGCATCAAGTCTGTGGCTACCACCAGCCTGAGTTCTCTAGGGAAGGCACTGTGTCAGATTTTCAACTGACCAATGCTGGCAGCTCAAAAAATAAAATCACAGAACAAATGAATACATAAACTAACTTTAAGTTATAGCATGAATAATTTCTGGGAATCCAATGAACAGCATGGTGATTACAATAAACAATACTATAACATATACTTGAAATTTGCTAAAAGGGTATATCTTAAATATTTTTACACACAAAATAGGTAACTATGTGAGGTAACGGATGTGTTGTCATACTCACTTCACAACATATACATATGTCAATCATGTTGTACAGCGTAAATTTGTACAATTTTATTTGTCAATTTTACCTCAATAAAGTTGAAAAATAGAGATCTATGTACTCATAATTATAAGAACTATAGTACATTATATGAAGTATAGCATATGAAGTATCAAATAGTTATTAATATAAATTATATACATGTAGCATCACATTAAAATAAAATAGTCAATGAGTTATTGTTTCAGGCTCAATTGTAAAACTCTGCATGTGCTTTCATTTTATTTACATACTTTACATAGAGCCATGACTCCTACTCACCATGTGAGAAAAGGAACTCTTCACAAGTTTAATCTGGATACCAGACCTAGATGTGTATGTCAATGGTATAACAAAGTTTTGACTTTCAGAAGCATGAGAAAAGAAAAGAAACTGAATGACATCCTGCAGGACAGAACATCTAAGTAAATACAAAATTCATTGAAAATAATAAAGACACAAAGTGATAATCTTTTAGATGTAGGAAGGAAACAATGATATGAATGAATTACTTTGATTACTGGAGATTTCCTACACTGCATCACACAAAACTATGAATGAGGATACAAATTCTGACTGTAGTATTGCTCAGTCACTATAAAACATGCTAAAATGACAGCCTCGTGTCCACTGCTGCAAGGCCTGTCCCGGATCTATAAACATGCTCACCCAGAGCATTGACAACATTCAGTTATTGTTAGCTTCCCAAAGTGCAGCTACTAAAAGGTGGAGGACATGACAGATAAAATGATTACAGGTGAAAGAGATAAGGGAAAAAATCTATATTATGCCCATAAAAAATTAAAACTGTGATTGAGATATTATTTGAACAATTACTTTTATCATTTTGTCTTTGAATTTGCTTGCACGCATTTTCCTGGATATATTCCAAATTGTTGTAAAATACCTAGTAATGGGAAATTTTCACAATACTCCCCCCTCCCCATATCTCAATTTCATTTTTACTAAAAATAATTTATAAAACTATTTTCCATAACTATTAGGAATCAGTTTGGGGACTAAAATATGCACTAAAGTAAAAAAGTCATGACCTGAGTTTAGTCCTGTGTTGTCATTCAGGACCAGGACCCTGTACGGACCTGCCATGCCCTGCACGGTATCCTCATTTTTCTAAGGGTTGGATGCATAATCATGCTTATCTTCAAAAGCAGTATTTCAGGACACGAGCAACTTATGAGAAAATTTGGGAAGCTAATCCAGGCTCTAAAGTTGTTCTCATGTAGAAAATTACCCCAGAGCTCAGCATGAGCCCATTTCCTGCCCCCATTAGGCAGACTAGCCCGCACCTGCGAAACTAGCAAGCCATGTAAGGAATTTGAACTAACTTCCGCTTTCCGCTTCTCTACCTTGCTTTGTGCCACATAACCTGGAAGAAGGAGAATATATAAGCCCCTGAATCCTTTGTTCAGGGCTCAGAATTTCGAGTCTGCACTCCTCTGGGCCTGTGCACATTAATAAAGGATCGTACTCCTGAATCCCTCCAGTGTTTGGTCATTTCATTTCTCTGTAACAGTTCTATTTATTGCTGAACAATATGCCAACAAATTCCATCCATAATCACCAAATCCATGAATTAAATGAAAAGTTATAAATAAAAGTAGAAGGAATAATATTTGGCACATATTTGGTTAAAAAGAGCAGTAAAATGATAATTGCTTCATAAAAGAAAAATGATTATTCTGATACTCAATTTGGAATCAAAAAAAAAAATTAGCACAGACCATAAAGAAAATAGTGTTCCTGTGTTTGTATGAGCTATTGTACCGAATTTCAATCATAAGTAAAGTATTTTAAGCAATCCAGACCAATTTAATGAATAATTTTCTCTAGGATTAGTGCATTTTGTCAAAAGATTTCATAACATTTTAAAAACTTTAGTAAACTTACTGATTTTAGAATAAATCTAAATCAGTAGAAGTTATGAAGATACTACAGGAGTTTGCATACTCCCCACATCAAGTCTGTACCGTGTGATCAACATCTCACATGAGTGTGGCACATTTGTTAAAATGAGTGAACTGATGTTTAAACATTATAATTAAATAAACATATTTTACTCAGACTTCTTTAGTTTTCCCTAAGGCCCTTTTCTTTTCTAGGATCCCATCCAAGACAGCATATAACATTTAGTCATCATGTCTCCGCAGGCTCCTCGTGGCTGTGGCAATTTCAAAGACTTTTCATGTTTCTAATAAGTTTAGCAGAGTGAAGGAGTACTTGTATATTGTTTTTGTAGAATGTCCCTCAATTTGGAATTGTCGGAAATTTTTCTCATGATTAGACTGAGGTTAGAAGTCTTGGGGCAGAAGTTCATGGAGGAAAAGTGGCATTTTTATCATATTGTATCAAGAGTATATATATATAGTATCAACATGACATCACTTTTATGTTAGTCTTGATCACAGGCTTCTATAGAATTTTTTTTTTTTTTTCACTTCAAGGATACTCTTTCTTCCCTCCTTCTATACTCTACTCTTTAGAGGGAATTTGTTATATATAGCCTCCATTTAAAGGTGGAAAATTATGTTCCATCCCCTATGGAGGGACAGTATATATGTGTGTTACTTAGAATTCTGCTGCATGGAAGACTTGTCTACTCCACACCATTTATTTATTAATTCAGTCATATATTTGTAGTAATATAAAATCATAGGTATTTATTTTATACTTTAGATTATAATGTAATGTTGGGAAACACTCTGCCTGGATTCAGAGGCTGTAGCCCCTCCCATGGCTAGAGCTGGGTGAGAGACCTTCAGACCGTAAGCCACTAAGGAAACAAGGCTTATCTCCCTGGCAGGAG
>PVKU01003498.1:28382-177030 GCA_004027475.1 Anoura caudifer | reverse complement strand
AATGGGACAACGGTAATAGCATAATCAATAAAATATATTTTTAAAAAAAGAACAAAGTACTTGAACAGACATTTCTCAAAAAAAAAAAAAAAAAAAAAAAGACCAAAACAATGTCCATGACAAGATGCTCAATGTCAGTAATCATCAGGAAAACGTAAATCATTACCTCAATGAGTTATCACCTCACACCTGTTAGGATATCCATTAAAAAAAAAACAGAATATAATAAATGTTGTGAAGATGTGGAGAAACCAGAACCCTCGTGTATTGTCCCTTGAACATAAAAAAGGTGCAGTCACTACGGAAAATACTGTGGCAATACCTCAAAAAATCAGGAACAGAATCACCAACAATCCCATTTCTGTGTATTTACCCAGAACAACTGAAGTCAAGGTCCTGAAGAGTCACCTGCACACCTGTGTTCACAGCAGCACTGCCACAATGGCCAAGAGGTGGAAACAACCTAATGTCCACCAACAAAACAAACGAATGAACAGAATGTGGTGCATGTGGTGGAATATTACTCAGCCATGAAAAAGGAAGTCCTGCCACATGCCACAACACAAAGAAGCGAAAGCACACCAGGCTGAGTGGAACAAGCCAACTACAGAAGGACAAACACTGCACAACCCCACTCATGCGAGGAATCGACAGCAGCCAAACTCAGAGGGTGGAATGGGAGTTGCGAAGGGCTGGGAGGAGGCGATGGAAAGCTGCTATCCACCTGGTGTGAGGTGTCAATTGTGCAAGATGAAAAGGGACAGGAGCGATCTGCTGTACTCTCCGTGTCTACAGTCAACGCCACTGTGCTCTGCCATTAACTCCGAGGTACACGGTTGTGGATCGGGAGGCAACACTATGGGACAAGAGAACGACAGAAGGACTACCTTGCACAGCTGCCTATTCCGAGTGATCTCTACAACTGTTAGGCAAGAAGAGCGGCCTTGAGATTCTCAGGCAATGGACAAAAGGCTCTGAAGTGGCCCTTCACAGGCAGGGGTCCTGACACCCTATTTGGCGCATTACTTTGGGACCCCAATCCACAGGACTGCTGTTGCTGCTGCCACCCCTGGCTTCAGGTCCTTAGGATCCCCCCTGAGTTCCGCTTCTGCTATTTGGCGACTTTAGGTATTTCCCTGAAACCTGTACTATATTCCTTACAGGCTTCATCCATCCGCTGTCACTCCTGAAGTTCTTTCCATGCCACCACTGTCACCACAAGTTTGTCACCCCTCCCTCACGTGCACATGCCTGGGCTCTGCACACTGCCTAACACCATGCTGGTCACATGCCCTCTCCGAAGGTGATGGGCCAGCAGGCCCTGCAATCACACACAGGCTTGACAAGTCCCCTTGCACATGCTGCCCACCCTGGCCCACCCCTACTAACAGAAGCTGACCCAAGACCCCTCAGAACACACTGTAAAGTCAAAACTCAGCTGAGGGACAGGAGAAAAACCCCGGGGCCACAGACATTCTTTATAAGCCTCTAGCACAGTTCCATTTTCAGACCACCACAGGCTCCCTGAGAGAGGATGCGGACACTAGCACCACAGGTGAAAAGAGCCCACTCAACATGGTTCAATCCTGGGTGCCCCTGCCAGGAGCCCCAGCTGCATGGGGACTGCAGCCCCAAATGCTCTCCGAGAGGCCCAGACTGTTCTGCAGAGTCATGGTTTGCTGGGTGCCTTTCCTCAGGCTTTGCTGGCTTTCCAGCGTGATTCTGCATTCCAAACCTGCCAAGCTAACCTGAAAACTCAGGTAGCCCCACACACTGCTTGCTCAAACATGTGGCCTTTACATCTGGCGCTGGCTCTGGAATGCCAGTGCCCTCTGGTGGCCGCCTAGCATGATGGGCAGGGCCCGGAGGCCATATGTGGGTAGCCACCCTCCAGCTACCCTTCCTGTGCTTCTTCCACCTTCTCATGGGCCAAGAGGCAGCCACAAACAGTACCTGCTTCACAAGGCTGGTCCTGAAAAAAAAATGTCTGTGACCTCTCCTGCACAGGGCTCAGATTATGCCTTTTATGATCACACACGGGCCCATAAATGCAGTTTCAGGAAGAGTGGAAACCATGTTAAAAGGTGGCAGAAAGGACAAGTACAGTAAGGACGGGAAACTAAAGGGAATCGCTGGGGTAAGAATAACTCAAATGGGGAAATGGAGACAAACCTGAAATGCAGAATTGGCACTGAAAAAAAAAAAAAAAAAAAAAAAAAAGCCCAGGAACTAGGTCCTGAAAGAAAATGAAGAGGGCCTGCAAATGTTTTATTTGTTCCTGAGACTGTAATCGCTATGCTTGGCACCGAGGACTCAGTTCACTCCACAAAGCATCCTTCTTTTAAACCCTGGCCGAGGTGGCAGCCTCTGAGCCCAGACACCTGCTAGGAAGACCATGACTCAAGACTCCCGTCCTGGGCTCTTCAGAACAAAATCAGGCCAGCCACAGACCACCTGGCCAGCACTGTGAAGGAGCTGGAAAGGGAGAGCCCAGCACAGGTGGAGCCCTAACCCACGCACTGCCACCACGGATGTTCACGTCCTTCTCCTTCCTCTTCTTTCCTACTCAGGGTGCGTGGCTATGTCTCCCACAGTCTGCTCTCTAGGAACTTCAGGACCCAGTGCCTCCTCCTCCAAGGAGTCCTCTGCACCACGGCCGGAATTCTCGTCTCCACCTGCCACTCTGAACACACCCTTCATCCTCAAGTCCAACTGGTCTGTCTACTGCCAGGTGCTGCTGGTCTCAACTGATCCTAAAGTGCACCTTCGTCACGACACCCCTCCTCACTCACAATCTCTTAGAAAGAGAGCATCCAAATTCCTCAACTGGGTGCACAGGACCAACACCATGGTGCCCTGACCACCTCCCCAACACTGCCTCACAGCACGTTGAGTGACCCCAGTTAAACAGAGTCACCATCCCACACCCACCCAGGATTTCCTACCTGCAAGTCCTGGCTCTTGCTATGCTCTTCTCCATGCCTGTGAGGTCCCTCTAATCCTTTAATTAACTTGTCTGACCCTAAGGCACAGTGTAACCAACCTCAGATGAACTTCTTCCTCATTTTCCCTGTGCATGCAATCTGCTGTGAGCAGCTGGGGTCCTGAGAGAAAGTCCACCATCCACTGAAGAGGAGGAATCCTTTCCCCTGCCTTCTGGGAACAGAGCTGTGCTCATTCCCTGGAGTGAGACTGAGCTCAGTCTAGTTACTATAAAAGAAGGAATGACAGTGGAAATAATATGTCTCTTGACCATACTCACCTTAGCTTCCTAACTACAGCCACAGTTACCTGTTCAGACCATCCCCTGTGACACCCCACTCTTATCCTAAGTCCAGCTTCTGCAAGGGGGAGCACAGAAGCTGGCCTCGGCTGGCGCGTGCATTGTGCCAGGCACAGCACTGTTACCCTGGGACAGAAGGGTGACTAAGAGCAGCTGCTCACCACATCAGACAGACTGGGTGAGTCTGGAGGCCAGGGTTTCATCCCCATTTCATGGATGAGGAAATTGATGTCAGTGTTCAGAGAGGTTAAATTAGTGTGTAAGGACACTCAGCTCCTAAGAGACAAGCTGAGTGCTTGCTGCCCAGGTGGATGATGACTCAACAGCACATGCTGCTCCTATGGCTAAAAGGTGCAAGTGGGACAGGCAAGGGGGTGGAGGGAAGATGACAGGGCAAGTGTGCTTAAGGCAGAAGCGGGGGAGGGGCTGAGTGTGCCAGCTTCTGGACAGGCTGTGGGAGGCTGAAACCCAGCACCACCACCAATCAGCTTTGAGGGAGCATCCTTCAAAGCCACCTCTGCCTACAATCGAAGATGGATAAGTACACTGTGATGTGAAGAGTCCCTAAGCTATTAACATCAAATGTCAACTTAATCAATTGCTGCACACACATTCCTTGGGCCATGCAGAAGATTACAAACACAGGCACTTCCATCAAATATGTGTCTGAAATACAAAGAAGCTGAAATCCTGAAGTAAAACACAGAACCAATAATTCATGATATCTCTGGTGGAAGAACTCTCAAAAGTCAGTACCGCATGCTTTAAACTCACAGCAGCCTCAGAAAGGACAGGCTGAAGCACGACCTCCTTGAATCACTCCTCATAGTAAAACAGTGCAGAGCATACAAGGTAAACAGAACCATTTATGTGATTACTGTCATAAAATACATTCAACTTCTGATTACCTATGAAATTGGGTTTTTAAAAAATATATTTCCCTGCAAATCCATAATGCTCTTCAGCAGTCTTCAACTAACCACCTAATGTAGACAGCTAATTTTTAAAATAAATGATACTAAAAATGCACCTTCACTCTTTCTGCCGTTTGGCTGCATCATGTTTTGCCATTTGGCAATCTCCGTGCAGAATCAGACACACTGCAGTTAAGACCAGCTATTACAGACACAACTGCCAGTTCTGGCTGAGTGCTCAGCTGGTTAGAGCAGTGTCCCCATACACCAAGATTGTAGGTTCGAACCCTGGTCAGGGCACATACAAGAATCAACCAATGAGTGCATCAAGAAGTGGAACAAATCAGTGTTTTCTCTTTCTCTCCCACTAACACTCTAAATCAGTAAATGGATCACTAGTAGCAGGTTTATCCTAATGGCATTTTCTAATATTACATTTGTTTTGGGTCAGAGCTTGAGATATGTTCACTGTTACTGATAATCAACTGACCTTAGAACTGAAAAGAAATTCCAGAACTTCCTATGGTTTCTCACTAACTTTGGGCAACCTCTGGCTGTCCGATCTGTAAAATGAGTGGATGGCACTCTTCAATTTCTCAGACCTCTTTAGAATCAAAACTTAGCAATTCCGGGAATCTTAAGGACAATTCCTTGTAGTGCATCTGTGGTACAAATCAATCAACAAATTAAGCCAGCCACAAAAATGACAAGTACTGCATGATTCTACCTATATGAAGTATCTGAAACAATGAAATTCACGGGAAGAGAGAGCAGCACAGGGGTTGCCAGAGCTGGGGAAGGGGAGATGGAGAGGAGTTACTGGGCGCGGAGGGCCAGGGCTGCCAGAGGAGAAGGCCTGGAGACTGGCTTCATAGCAATGGGAACGCCCTCACCACTACCGAACAGTCCACTTAAAGATAACTAAGGTGGTGAAGTTTATGTTACATGTTTTTTACCACAACTAAAAAAACAAAGGGAAGTAAGAACTTAGGTGGTGGAGTGAAGTTGGGTGCATCTGGCAGGTGGCCACTCCTATAGCCCAGGTCATGTGGTGTGTGCTTAAGAAGGAAAAGAAATGCCTGGTTCACTCCTAAGAGTGGTAAGGAATGACTTCCTCAGGCCCAGAAACAAGTGGGTGCTGCTGGAGCTATTTCTATTTTTCTCACTGTGGAAGACGGGTTCTCAAAGTCACTATGGTAAATAACTGCAGCGAGACATGCTTCCTAAGCCTAACAGCTTGGCGAAGTGGAAGCCTTTCCCAGGCTCCCACCATTTGTTTTACCAGGGCTTGTTAAACGAGCATTGGAAGTGCTGCAAACTTTCTGGTTCAGTGCATTTACCTAAAATAAAATTACACGGCACACTGTATTTCTTCTGCTTGCTGTCGTCTTCCGCCCTGGCAAGACATGTCACTCGACCCCTATGAGCCTGTGCCATCTAGAATACATTCCATTACTGCCAGCCTGAGATAAAGTAACCTATTACTGTGAAATGACAGTACCTGGTTTTTATATAACGGCCTGGATGAGTATGTTCCCAGTGCTTTTTTCACTCCAACTACCCTTGTTATCTGCTTCCTTAAGTCTTCTACTGGGGAACAAACTTGCTCTTGAAACCCTTAACATTCCCTAAAACCTGCTTGAGTTCCTTGACAGAAAAGAAGCAGAAAAAAAATCCTGAAGATTTGCAGCTCAATAAAAATGCAACGGAATGAAAATAATAAACACCCGTTACTAACAACTCACCATATGGAAGGCCCTGTCTGAGGAACTAGAGAGGACACAGAGATAACTAAGCACTTATACTCACTGCTCAGGGAGCAACCTGAGCAGATACTCCCAACAGGTTGTATGTATACAAACAAGTGACAAGGTAAGAAGCTGAACGAGGCAAGGAACCGCTGAATCCCACTGAGAAGGGGTAACCTGGGAAACCTCACTGAGGAGTCAGCCTACTGCACCCGCCATGAAACAATGAGCAGGGTGCTGAAGGGTCGGCACAGAGAGGCATGGAGAGAGGATGGGGGGTGAAAACACAGGCGGCACAGGCAGAGACTTGGGAAAGCACATCAGGGTTCAGGGCCGGTGACTGTTGGTGATGGCTGGTATGAAGTAGGGGACATTACATCAACGGTCATTTTTACATCCTGTAATTATACATTCTGGTAACAAAAGTCAGCTATTTTTAGTTTATTGTACTCAATTATAATCCAAGACTCTAACATCTCATTCATAAAGAATGTTTAAACATCAAATGAGCAACACCACTTCCCTTCCTCCAAATGTGACTTCCACATTGGACTCTGCGCTTTCTCTTCCCTTCGACTCTGGGGAGTGCCCCTTACCGGTGGTTTGGAGAGGAGGCCTTCAGAAACACCACTGCCCAGGTTTCAGCCTCACTCTGTGACTGCTGCGACTTTGGACAACTCATTCCCCATCTAGGCCTGCTTCCTCATCTGCAGAATGAAAGGACTGACTTGGATGATCTACAGAATCCCCTGCATGACAATTAAGTGTCTCTTGGATATATAAAGGCAGGACACTGCAGACAAAACCACCAGTTGGGAATAACACATTTGTAAAACACTGACATCTGCTGGACATTGGGAAAACTGCTCAGCCCATCCAAAAAGCAGCATCCTTTACAAACCTTGTTTTGGGCACTTACTCTGAAACATGTTACTGAAGATGCAAATTTCCTATGAAATTGGGTTTTCTAAAATTTGATTATATAGGACCTAAGAAAATTTTGAAGAAAATAACTTTAAAGTTACTTCAGGGATGCCTGGTGCCACTTGGAAATTTGAGCCTATGTTCCTATGCTTTCCTATTATCACAAAAATAACCAGCCTGAAAATATAATGCAAAAAGATTCCATTCACAATCAGCAACAACAAATACTATTAATTAACCAGGAATATACTTATCAACAAATGTGCAGAAGCCACACGATTAAAAGCACAACAACCAACAGAAGAACACACAGGAGGTACTGAACTGCTGGGCACAGGGCTGCACTTCTGCAGCAGAGCAGACCACCTGTCACAGAGAAGTCCCTTCCCCCAAAGTGACCTAACGACGCAGCCCAATTCCAACCTAGAGGATCTGGGGCCCAGAACTGACAAAATAACATTAAAGTTAATCTCAAAAATGAACGTAAGGACAGTCAGCTAAATTTTTAAAATAAAAATAATGGGACAGAACTTCTACTACCAGGCACTGAAGCGTTCAAGCGCGTTCAACAGCCATTATACTACATCAATCAAAACAGTATGGCACAGGTTCCAGAACACGCAAGCAGATCAATGGGAAAGACTCATCCAGAAACAGACCTGCGCAAGAACTGAGAAAATGGCGGCACACTTTAAATACGCAACACCATGTCAACTACCATCACAGCACTGTGCATTTCACTCCCATTACAGACAGAGAATTAAACAAACTTCCCAGGGGCAAAGTTCTCCCCAGCAGCTGCCTGCAACATTCACTTGATCTCTGATCCCCTCACCTGAATGCATCTCTAATGGACCAAAATAAGCCAACAGCTTTCAACTCTGCCCTTCTTTCTCCATCTGGGCCTGAATATCAACCACATAATCTCTAACAGAGCCCATCAGAAGTACCAATATATGGCAAACCTAAACTTCTTTCAGATGAGGGAGGAGAGAAAAATCACTGCAATTTGAAGTTTTAGAAGTTAAAAAAAAGAAAAGAAAAGAAACAGGAGCACCTTTTTGCCTTCTCTGCAGTTACTGTTAGTCATTCATTCAACATACAATTATTAGACTTGTACTTAAAAAAAGATATTGAAGCTGAAGGAAAAGGGGGCACCTTCATGCTCGCTTCAGCAGCACATATACTAAACTGGAACGATACACAGATTAGCATGGCCCCTGAGCAAGCATGATGTGCAAATTCTTTAAGCGTTCCATATTTTTAAACCTCATCAAAATGAAAAGGGATCCAACCACATGGAAAACATATTTACAATGATACCTTGGACAAGGGTTTGATCTCCCAAACATATAAAGAACTCATATGATTCAACAGCAGGAAGACAAACAATTCAATTTAAAAATGGGCAAAGGACCTGGACATACACTCCTCCAAGGAGGACATACAGAAGGCCCAGAGACATCTGAAAGGATGCTCAGCATCCCTAGCCATCAGAGGATGCAAATTAAAACCTCAGCGAGACGCTACTTCACACCAGTCAGAATGTCCATCATAACCAAATCAACAAACAACAAGTGTTGGAGAGGTTGTGGAGAAAAGAAAATCCTAGTGCACTGTTGGTGGGAATGCAGACTGGTGCAGCCACTGTGGAAAATATTATGTCTTTTCCCCAGAAAACTAAAGATAGAACTGCCTTTTGACCCAGCAATTCCACTGCTGGGATTATACCCTAAGAACCGTAAAACACAAAATCAAAAGAATCTATGCACCCCAATGTTCATAGCAGCACAATTTACTATAGCCAAGTGTTGGAAACAGCCCAAGTGTCCTTCAGTAAGTGAATGGATCAAAAACTTGGTATGTTTACACAATGGAATACTAAGCAGCAGAAAGAAAGGAGGCGCTCCTACCCTTTACGATAGCATGGATGGAACTGGAAAGTATTATGCTAAGCGAATTAAGCCAGGTGGGGAAAGAAAAATACTGTATAATCTCACCTGTAAGTGGAACCTAATGAACAAAACAAACAAATGAGCAAAATAGAGCCAGAGGCAGGGGAACAAGGAACAGACTGACAGTGACCAGAGGGCAACGGGTAAGGGGTTAAGGGTGAAAGAAGGGAAAGGGACTAGTCAAGAAATGTATATGAATGACCCATGGACAAGGACAACAGGGTGGGGACTTACAGTGGGAGTGGGGGGTGGGGTGGGTGGAGGAGAACAAAGGGGGAAAAATTGGGACCACTGTAATAGAATATTTAATAAAAAAATTTTTAAAAAGGAAGGAAAAAAGTGATACCTCAAATCCACTGGGGTATTATGCTGAGCCCAAACACCACAAAGGAAACGCCTGAAAAATATTTTTGTTTCTCCAGGGGCAGGAGGGCTGCCACGTGAAGGATACAATAAGGAACACAGAATAATTTTCTGACCTTTACAAAGGCTCTAAAATGGAACAGGCTTTCCTGTTAAGTTGTGGGCTCTTGATCCCTGTATTCAAGCAAAAACAGAGAAACATTTTGGAATTACATGCATGGGATGCAGTAGAGCTAGTCCACTCACACAAAGCATACTGAGGTGTCCCAGCACGGGTAGAGATACAGAGGAAGAAGGGTCCAAATCCTAGGAGGCTGCTGGAGGACTCAGCACGTAAGCCAAGACAAGGAAGGTGAAGACCCCAACAGGCAGACAAGCACGATGGGCATTCAGTAGGGGGGAACCAGAGAACAGAGGCCGAGAGACCTTCCCCCGAAGAGGAAACACACACACACCCCTCTTTCCCTCTTCCTTGACTCTTGCTAAGAACATGGACTTGTTTTCTAGGCTTCAAAGACAAAGCTACCACGTAGTGGAGGAACACAATCCAGCTGCGTGTTAAGGTCACTCTGGCAGGGACATGAAACTGAGAAGGCAAACGTTCAGAGAAGGTGGCGAGTTGGGAGTTCACTGAAATGACCTAGGACAGAGAGCGCAACCCTGTGACATGACAAAATCATTGGGAGCAAAGGTGCAATTTCACTTCCTGGTGCAACTCCCTTGAAATCATCTCTTGTCCTCACTTTTCAATGGAGAATATTTTCTAACTTACTTTTCTGGAAAGAAGAAAATATTGTAATTCATCAAAAGAAACCTCCCAGTCTTGTGGCCTGTCAAGATGCTATAATGAAGAATTTTAAAGGGATGTTTTCATGAGGAAGGCATTCATAGAAATGCATCCTCTTGGCTCTTGCCCATAGAACAGAAAAAAAAGAGGCAGCTACATCCAGTCTAGGGGTAAGGAGTCCCCTAGGCCTGCTGCAGGACTGTCCCGCTGTTCCTTGGAGGCAGAGGAGATGCTGAGGGGCACAGAGAGATGAAGAGAAGGATGGAGGAACAGAGAGAGAGAGGAAGGAAGAAAGGGAGTGGGGGAGGCAGAAGAGGGTAAAGGGGGGATAAATGGTGATGGAAGGAGACTTGGGGTGGTGAACACAATATACAAATGCTATGCTCTGTATATTGTGGTTTCATACACCTGAAACCTATATAATTTTATTAACCAGTCACCCCAAAAAATTCAATAAACTTTTAAAAAGAGAGTAGTCACCAGGGGTGGGGGTTGAGAAGCACATTCACATAAATCCATGATGGCATTTTTATACACACAGGATTTCACCAGTCTAGCTTGAAATTTAAGGGTCAGAACTAAACTAAAAACAACTTTTCCCCCATTCCAAACTCTTCTTAAAATTTAAAATTCTGCTTCTTCTCTGAATTGAAAATATATGGAAACATACATAAAACTAATAGACATCTTAATGTCTCAATTAAAGGTAATGAAATAAAAACTGAATTGGAAAAGGAGTTTAAAAACCTGAAATTCTGTGTGTAGGGACTTGAAGTCACCTGAATTAGTTCCTTTAACGATGCTTCAGCGTCTGACAGTGCACTCAATGCATCACTCTGCCTGAACAGAACGTTTAGCAAGCTGACCCATCTTGGCAAGAATAACAAGCCATAACCCCTAAGGAAGTATCTTTTCATCTTAATGTGTTGGGAGTTAACAAAAAGTAAATTACCACTCTGTGAAATGAGAATATATTCTAAATTTGCTGCTGCAAAAGATAAAAGACAATCCTAGAAGAGCTCCAAGGAAGCCTATGAGTGCACTTACAAGTCAAACAAAAAGCCCTGATATGAAGGAAAAGCCTTGGTTCTTCTTCCTGCGTATTTACTTGAATAAAAAATACCTGAGGAAAAAAAATAAGGCTATGACCAGTGTACCTTTACATACACCTGACTTAGTCCAAGTTCCTCCTTGGGAAAGTTACCAGCTTTCCCACGAATGCCATTGCCAAGAGTACCTGTTCTATGAGTAATGGTTCTCACGCAGAATGCTGTCAGGAGAGAGGCCAAAAGTACATGTGATAGAGCAATCTTAATGAAGGAGATGTTATGAAAAGAAATGGTGCTTCAAAAGGCACTGGAGTGGAAAATGGGAGAAGTGGGTACCCGTGGCTGTGTGAACTGCCTCTGTGTCCTTGGAGAAGACCCTTGACCTCCCTGGGCTTCACTGATCCCATGTGAAACCAAGGTAGATGAAGTTAGGCCTGTGAGAGTCTGCTGTGCCTCAATCAGCACCTGCCACACTGGCAGATGAAGTGCACAAAAGGACAGCTGTACATTTCAAAAGTACAGCTGCTTTGGGATGCGAGGGTGGTCCTGAGTCGGGTGATGGCTGCCATTTAACTAGCCCAATTGAGTAGGGCATAGGCACCAGAGGCTCCCCACCCGCTGTTTTTCTCACTAGCTTTCAGCAGGCGGAGCAGCACGGGCCTACCGCCATCCACCATCCAGTTTAGAGCAAAATTACAACTGCTTTGATTTATTTTTAATCTTGATTATTTATTTTGGGAATTCAAACAAAATTAGTGAAGGAGATTTTTTTGTGAAGCGAAAGAGACCTATTAAAGGCTTAGAAACTCCTCTTACAGTCAGAGCATGAGCTGTTGCTATGAAGCATACAGAAATATCAAACTTGGGAGGATCTTGTGACTGGTTATTTTTTGGCTTAGTAAAAACTAAACAAAGAAACAAACTTCTCATAACACTCTGATAGTCATTGTGGCAATCAAGTGGGTCAGAGGTATAACAACTCATCACAGTCTGACACCCCTGAGATATCAACTCTAACACCACATGCTCACCTGTCGACAAGGCCTCCTCTCGAACCTCATCCTCACCAGGCTGATGAATACTCCAGGATGTTTTGGGAAGTGAAGAAATTTCCTCAGGCGATACTAATTTGACCATATCCATGTGATTGCTCTGGAACTGGTACTGTGGGATAAAGCAGGTTTTCCCTTGTTGGAAAATGTCCTTGATGATCTCTTGTGTCTCAATTTCATCCTGCATGCTCAGAAAGATGGAGATCCTTTCAGACTTCTGATACTGACTGTGGGCAATCACCTAGATGGGAAAGAACAGCAATTACATTTTCCAAGATTATACTCTTAACAATCAGAGACTCCCCTTAACAGTTCTAACATTTTCTCCCTTTGTCAGCCTTCAACTCCCTTAACTGTCCAAAAACAGCAGTGCTACAGTGCGTCAGCGGTGCATCCTGAACACAAACTTTTGGTTCTGCACCCCACACTTCTCCGCTCCCTTTACACCAGTCAGACACACCTACTTTTGTAGGTGTGAAAACTCATTAAAAAGCCACTGTGTGGCCCTGCCAGCTGTTTTATTAGAGAATTCCAGGGTTGACCTCCATCTACCAATTCTTCTCGCTCACTTCTCCCCATTATTATTTTAAGTCTGAACCTTGGCTCCCACAAGCTCCTTCAACTCTGGATTGTCAGGGTTCTCTCCTGAATTCTACCCACTTAAACCCAACTCAAGCCCTAATTTTCCTGACTTCTGCTGACCCTTACATTTATAGTTACTATACATAACTTAACGCTTATGTACTGTTGGGAGTTGATAATTGTTTCATGTGCCCTTAATGTGGTACCGTAACCAGTCTGTAAGCTCCCAGGAGGCAGAGAACATGCCTTACAATTCTCTTATCTTGACTCAACTTCCATCCTGTTTTCTAACTCTTCTCTTCATATGAATATTAAAAGATTCACAAAAATAGGGGTGGGTGTTCTTGGAGAAGTAAAGTTCCTCTAAAAGCAAGTGCCAAGTATATGAGAAGGTAGACATGGGTGAGAGAATTCTCTTCATATTCAGTTTAATGGTTCATCAAGTAGGAGAAGGAGGCCTCGATTTGCTTGACAAAAAAGTTAACAATCTGAGAACTTCCCCACACTCAGCCTTAGCTCTCAGCTCCCTTTTTTCCCCTTTCCTTTTCTGTTCTCCCTTGTTCTGCAAACTAAGAAAAAGATAACACAAAAGTGGCTTATAAATGTGACTGGCCTATTCAGAAGAATCAATCTTTCCTAATAAAAAAGGACATATAATAAATAGAGCACACCAAACCATTAAGGAAGAAAATTAATTCCATCATCTGAGAGGTTACTAAGCTGTTAGGCCTGAAATAGGCAAAGCAAACATCAATGTGAAATCCAGACCTTGGGTGGCAGATCTGGGGCTTTTGGCACCCAAGTAATCTGAGAAAGTTAAGTGTCTTTTTTGTGCTCTTAAAGGCAGAATATAGAAAATCAAGAGCTGAATTAGTAGTGAACATCGATTAAAATTCGGCGTGAGACTGTGCATATATTTGTCTTTCTTCCATCCTCAAATTTCATGTGAGAGTAAAAAAAAATTCAGCACTGAGAATGGGAGCACAGAGATTTCAGTAATCTAAATGAGACAAAGTGGATGAGAGAATATTTACAAACAAAGCGGCAGCGGACCACAGCACTCAGAGAACATGATGGATGTCGGTCAAGCAGAATCCATTCCTCTCATGGAATCCCAAAGTGAGTACAAAAGGCAAAAGAAATCCCCATTAGCTATCACCCTTCCACTGATAAATATGTACAGACAATAAATGTTCATCCAACATTCTAGAAAGCCAAAGTTCAAAATAAAATTATTAAAAAGGGTGGGTGCCCTGGCCAGGTAACTAAGTTGGTTACAATGTCATCCTGATATGCCAAGGTTGCTGGTTTGATCTCTGAAGAAACAACCAATGAATACATAAGCAGATGAAGCAACAAATCGATGTTTCTCTCTAAAAAATGAAAAAATAAATTAACTTTTCAAAAAGGTGGTGGGTTCAGCCAGTATGAAACTAAGGTAACTCAAAGAAAAAAAATTTAATTCTAATTATTTTTTTTCAAATACAAGATAGTTGCATCCATAAAACAAGCTGCTATAGGAAGCAGAGACTTAACAAATCTATTTGGAAATTAAAAGGAAAATTACAAAAATTAAAACAATTCAGGAGAAAGCCTGAAAGGAGAAGAACAAGACAAAGAAATGGGGAAAAAGAGAAAAAAATGTTGAAACCAAGAAGATCAAGCTAGAATTTTTTATTATTTGATTAACAGGAATTGCAGAAAGGCAGAAAAAAGTAGTAATCAAAAAAATAATAGATTAAAATTAATGGTCTTCAGATTGAGTGGAGTTCACAGGTGCTAGGCAGAACAAAGAAAAATAATTTTAAACTTTAAATTCAAACTATCAGACTTAGCTCGTATGGCTCAGTGGATTCAGTGCCAGCCTGAGAACCAAACGTCACCAATTCAATTCCCAGTCAGGGCACATGCCTGGGTTGCGGGCCAGGTCCCTAGCAAGGGGCGCGTGAGAGGCAACCACACCTTGATGTTTCTCTCCCTCTTTTTCTGTCTACCTTTCCCACTCTTAAAAAAAAACTTAACCTTTTAAGAAAAGAAATTCAAACTATCAAATAGGAAGATATATTTTCTAAAATATAAAGTATCACCAGGTTTACCTTTCAGATACTGTACACCTGAAACTAATATCGTACGTCAACTGCAGCTGAATAATGTTTTTTTAAAAAATTACTAAAGACGTGAAAAATATTTACTTATTCATGGGACATCGATTTTCTTCTCTGGTGTCTAAAGTCAGTCCCGCAGACGCGTTTAATACGTGCCTTCCGAGCAGCATGGGCCGCCAAGTTTCCAGATGAGAACACCCACATCCCATAATGGCGGCGGCAAAAGTCACCAACAGGAGGTTTCGAACCCACGGATGGGGAACCTCGTTCACGCCCCTTCATTTTCCCCCTTCCCGGGCGGCGGCAGGCTGAGAACCAAGCGTCTTTCAGTAACTCAGGAAAGCACGCCCTGGTCACCCACTGCCCGACACGAAGACGCGAGGAAGGGCCGAGATGGCCGCCATCCTCTCAGGGACGCTCGTTGACTGGCGCCTCTGCCCCCTCCTAGTCCTCGGCTTAAGAAACAGCGTTCCTCCGGTCTTTTTGCCTTCTCTCCCGCTCTTGCTTCGCGACCTCCAACACTGACGGAAGGCACCTCAACTGGGGCAGCCGCGCGCCAACCCGGTGTCTCTGTCCCGGCTCTCACCGCCCCCCCAGAGGGGGAGCCACGCGCTCCGTCCCCGCACTGGCCTAACCCCCTCCCAGCAACACTCTCGCACAGACCTCGTGCTTAAGAGCGTCCAGACACGCTCCAAAGGACGTCAGAATGCCGGAGGGAACGTGCCTACGTGGAGGGGGCGGAGAAGTGCGATGGGGGTGAGCAGTGACACACGTGCGCGCGCCTGGGGAAGTGCGGCGGAGGTGGGGGACAAAGGCGTGCCTGGGGCAAGTGAGCCCGTGGGAGACGTGCGCGCGGTGTGGGCTGTGGGGAGTGCGCGCGCCAGGCCCTGCGTCTGCGCAGGTCCGCAAGCCCTCGCGGCGCGGCCGTGAGTCAGTGTAGCTCGCAGCCCTAACCGCCCTTGCGGTCGCCCACCTTCTGGGTCAGGAGGCGGGACTGACGCAGCCGCTCCTCCGCGCTGATGGCCCGCAGGCGCTGCTTCAGCTCCGCCCGCAGGCTCCGCTTGGCGCCGCTGACAGCCGCCGCCGCCGCCATGTCGGGTACCAGACACCTCACGCCTAGTCCGCGCCGCTGATCCCACCCGTCGGAGAGGGCCCGGCGGCTTCCGGATCGCGGGCGTCCCGCCCCCGCCACGCCCAGCCGGGTGACCTCAGCTGGCCACCCCTGCTCACTACAGGCCGCGGGCCTCCGGTGTTTCAGGTGATGTTTAGTAATGGAAAGAAAGGGGTGGAGGGGGGATTCCAACGGGTAAGAAGATTAAACTCTAAGATAATTGCAAGTTTAAAAAAATAATGACTTCGTTTTATGTTAATCAACTTGAGTAAAGTTCTTATGGAGAACAAACATTCAAGAATAGCTAGGATAACACTGAAAACCGAAGGTCACAGAGTTATGCTGGCTCTTCCAGACGTTGACACAGCGTTGAAGACAATTATTAACTCAGCGTAGCAGTGCCACTCATACGCACAAATCGACAGTAGACAGGAGCAACAACAGGAAGTTTATCAGAATTGAAAACATGTGCAGGAAAGAACTCTAAGAAAACGAAAAGACTACCTAGAGAATGGGAGGAAATATTTGCAAATCATGTATTTGATAATCCAGAAGAGTATATAAAGAACTCTTGCAATTCAGCAATTAAAAAACAACAACCATAATCCAGCTTTACAATGGGCAGAGGTCTTGAGTGGACATTTTTCCATATGAGACGTACAAATGGCCAATAAGCACTTGGAAAGATTTCAACATTATTTGTCATTAGGGGAATGCAAATCAAAACCACAAAAGAGATACCACTTCACACCCACTAGTGTGGCTGTAATTTAAAAAAATAAATAAAACAGAAAGGGACTGGTGAGGATGTGGAGAAATCGAAACCCTCACACCCATGGGAATTAAAATGCTACAACATGGATTGGCCTTGAAAATTGTATGCTAAATGAAAGAAGAAGCTAAACCTGAAAGGCCATATATTCTATGACCCCACTGATAGGAAATTTCCAGAACAGGCAAATCCAGAGACAAAGAAAGGTTAGTGGTTGCCTTGGGCTGGAGACAAGATGAATAGGGTCAAGGATTTCTTTTTAGGATGATGAAAATTCAGTTGTGAGCAGTGTTCCACAGTGAATATGCTTAAAACCACTGAATTATACATTTTTAAAATTCTTGTTCATTGATTTTGAGAGAGAGAAAGAAACTTTGATTTGTTGCTCCACTTATCTGTGCTTTCATTGGTTGATTCTTGTAGGTGCCCGGACTGGGGATCAAATCCACAACCTTGTTGCATCAGGACGATACTCCAACCAACTGAGCTACTCAGCCAGGGCTTTGAATTGTATATTTTAAAAGGGTGAATTCAGTGTGAATTATATTTCCATAAAGTAAAGGGGATAAAAGGAGATATAAATATTTCCGCTCATATCTAGAAAAAAGCAGTACACTTGCACCAGAACCTAAGCTTGGGTCCCTGTAGGAAATGGGTGAGGAAGGGTAGAAAGACTTTGAGGATGGGATGGAGTATCAATGAGGAAGAGCCAGTGACCTTTCTCTCACGGCCCTGGTTTCCACAGCTCTGACTCTCAGAGTCATGGCGATGTCACACATACATATGTTCAACCAGGGTGTGGAGGTTAACCCAAAACAGACTGCAAGCAGGGACAAACAAAAAACTGGACTGTGTTGTAAATGATTAACATACCACCACCAAATGGGTGGGGAGGAAAAGAACTTAAGTAACTTTGGAAAACAGTATTTTGACTAAATGCCAAGGCCAGACACAAACAACTTGATACAAACATTGCACTCTAGTTGCATTTGTTTCTTGTAGGGTTATAAATTAGCGACTGGCAAACTGCTTTACTTGTATGATAGAATTGAACATCTAAGTAACTATATTGTGGATAATGAGACTCAGCGTTTCTCCCTTTTGGAAAAACAACTTACAAATAAGGAAAGAGGAAGTTTGGATTGTGCCCTGTGGCCTTGTGTTGGAATTAAAAGTGTCAGTGTAAACTTGTGGTTTTAAATACACCCACCCACAAGTAGATGCATGAATTGTAGTGACCTCCAGTGTAAGTCAACTGGTGTTTATTAACCATCTACCACAGCAGGCTCCCAGCTGGTCTCCCAGCCGTCCAAGTCTCCAGGTCACAGCACTGCCAAACCTCACCTGCATAGGAGAAATGACAGCAAGTGTGTGCTGATGGAACTGGCCCAGTAGAGAGGGAGACTCAGATGCAGCAGAGAGAGCAATAAGGGCTGCGGTCTAGTGCACAAGTATTAGCGGTCAGCCTTAGACCAGCTGATCCACCGTAGTACGGAGGAAGAAAGAGGTACCCACATCGGTGCAAGGTATGTAGGTTAGCACAGCGTGGGACCTGTGCTGTGGAAGTTCTCGGTGAACTGGGAAGCAAGGTTGGCGAGAGTGACATTGTCTCAATAGTGCTGCAAGCATGTGTAAGCTCTTCCTGTGTACATGCTCCTTCGCTGCAGATGGCCGTGATCAGCCTCCAGCTTAAGAGCAGTTTTGGAGAACCTTAGTCATGGGTTTGGTTCTCGTGGGAGCCACTCGAAGGCGGTCCTAGCCTGAGGCTCCCCTTGACCACCCTGCCCCTGGTCAGAAGGCAGATGAATCAGAGCGCCTGCCTGCCTACACTGAGGAGTGGCTGAGCCACCAGCCACCCTCCTGCTGTGTACCTCTGAGCACCGTCCAGCAGCAGTAGCCACACAGAGCTACTGTTTATAAAGAAAGGGTTAGTTTTATTTTCATGCAGAAATATATAAAGCAACTTTCACCCTCCGGTAAAAGTTTCCAGGACCCAAACAATGGCAACCGGTTGTAGGCTGGGCGATAGATACTACAGGGAAGACACAGGATGCTCACCTGGCAGTTGCAGGCCACCACACCCTGGGGAAACCCCTCTCACCCAGCTGACCTTAAGAAGGAGTTTCATCTCGTGAAGGGGGTGGAGAAGGAAGTGGAGGGACTGGGCAGCACTGAGTGCTCAGGGGGGAAGCATTGTAGGGAGAGAAGGCGCAGGTCAATGAGGTCCAGCGTGGGCTTGAGGAGCCATGTGATGCACCCACCGACTGCATGACCTTGGACAAGTTTCTTCCTGATCTGAAGCCTGCTCTCAAGAGTATGATAGGGATAATGTCTGTAAGTTCCTAGGAAAGTCAGCGCAAACTCCAAGGGCAGGAGATTGTATGGTGGGAGGAGAAGGAAGAGTGGGAAGGTCTAGAACAAGGGACAGAGCCCCCCCCCCCCCCCGCAGTCCAATTTGCTGACCTCAAAATTGGAACATGGTGTAACAGACAATTTTCTAATTTGTGACATTCTAAAAGGAAGGTTTACCCTGGCTGGTGTGGCTCAGTGGACTGAGCGCTGACCTGCAAACCAAACGGTCACCGGTTCAATTCCCAGTCAGGGTGCATTCCTGGGTTGCAGGCCAGGTCCTTAGTAGGGGGCGTGTGAGAGGCAACCACACATTGATGTTTCTCTCCCTCCCTTCCCCCTCTGTCTCTAAAAATAAATAAATAAATAAGGAAGGTTTAACAATGGCAATACTAAATCATTTACCTGTCTTTGTTCAGACTACCCCATTGTGTGCTGAGTATCTGGGTCCTAAATCCATCAGCTCCCAATCGCAGGCCACGGAGTGATGGTGGGGGAGGTGTCAAGGGAAAACCCTAGGCATCCAGGTGCCCTGCATGAGACTAACAGACAGGGCCGAGAGGGAGGTAGGAAGCCAGCCCACCCACTGTGAAATCCAGACCAGTGACAGAACAACTTCTAGGCCGTGGGCTCAGCCTTAAGGAAATCTGCAGGAGACACCACCTTCCTCTTACTCATGGCCTTCATCCAATACCTATCCCCATAATGAGCGTCCCCTCCTCAGCTGGACTCCCAGGCAGGACACAGATCACACAGAGAGACACGTACATTGGATTTATTCATCACTGTGGAACATGTTGGGTTGCATCATGGATGTTGTTTGTCCAGAAGCAGAGAAAAAGTGTTGGCAATTCCTCTTGCAAGAGTCCGGTTAAGCGTGCAGGTTTCACAATACGAGTGTCCTTTTCAGTTAGTAGTATTGCTTTAGGAGAGAGAACATTTTGCAGACCTTTCCTATAACTTCCAGAAAAGTCAGCCGATGACATTTGGGTTCAAACTTGTTTATGAAGCCATTTTCCTATGAGAGAACAGATTGAACACTTTGAAAAATCAGTGGAGACTTAAGTATGCTGGATTAAAAACAAACTTTCATTTAAATAATGCAGGAAGTTAAATCTGCATGGTTTCCCTACTTTATCCTGTGTCTCCTCATCATTTTTTTCTGTCTCTAGTTCAGACCCTGAGCAGCACACCCAATGACATACCATATTTCACAGTGTATAATGTGCACTTTTTTTCTGCTCAAGTTTTTGACGGAAAAATAAGGTTGTGCATTGCACCTAATGATTACATACCACAGGTGTAATAATGGGGATAATCCCCTGGATAATATGCACAAAAATGGCAGTGCACATTATACACGGCAAAATACAGTAGTGTAAGCTATATACGCAATTTAATTTTTCAGCAGCCACAATTTTAAAAGGAAAATAGAAATAGGCAAAATTGATTTTTGAAATATACTTATCTAAAATACTATGCTTTCAATATGTAATCAATATGAAAATTATTAATGAGGTGTCTGACATATTTTTTTGGTATCAAATCTTTAAAATCAGATGTGTATTTTTACTTATACCATACCTTCATTCAAATTAGCTGCATGTCAACAGCTCAAATGTCCCAAGGGACAAGTGGCCACCGTGCTGGACAGAAGCTCTAGGAGCTAGGAAGCCCCCTTTGTCCCCTCTTTCTCTCTTAGTTGTCAGCATTGAAGTGTGCGCGCATGCTTGGTGTGCATGTAAACTGTGTTATGCTGAGCATCGTGAGGACTCCGAGTGAAGGTAGATGGAGTCGAAGTCGGCACTTCGGAGTCAACAAGAAGTTTGATTGTTTCTATTACAGTTCATTTTCTTTTTGATCATAGTTTTTTAAAAAGTATGGATCGGACATTGTGTTTAATTTATGGCTTATAATTATGGAGCTTCCTCAGCAAAAACTACCTCTGAGATCAGCCAGCCTTTGACAAGTGAGGAAACTGAGCCTAGGAAAAAGTTAGTTACCTAAAGCTACCCAACCTCTTAGTGCCTGGGCCTGCACTGGGATGCAAACACTGTTCTTTTCACGCTCTGCATTTCCAAGCAACTAGCACCAGCCGATGGATTAGAAAATTGGTAAACTAAAATGTTTAAATGTTCATCTAGTAAACATTTGCCCTGTGTCTAGCAAGCTCCAGATTCTGGAGTTAGAAACGCCTTCATGTCTAGTGTGACAAACGCCAGCAAGTAAAGCCTGCACATCTCTGAAAGCCAGTGGAGACCCAAGGGCTCTACAGGGTCTGGGGATCAGCTTTTTTGAGTATCTCTGGCAGTAAAGGTCAACTCAAACCAGCCTGGGGAGTTTGCATTTGAAAGGTAGACCAGGAAAGCCAGCTTCTATCTGTTAGGTGTGGAGTCATCCTATGAGACACAGTGCTGCCCCAGGGAGGGAACAGTCTGCCCCTCCCTCCTGCACACAGCCTGCAGGCACTCTGCTCCCAGCCACTCCCTTCCTGGGGTTTGCACAAGCCCCCACCAAGGAGGCACTCCACCATGACTACATGAGTGTGCCGGCCAGCGAACACAGCCTGTTAGGATCCAGCACTTAGTAGGCATCTTCTTGATACACATTCAACTTCTAAAGAGAGGAAACAAAGGAAAAACCCAGCAGATTCAGCTCTATGAAGATGAAATGTTTTTTAAACTACAATAAAGAGAGCAGACTAGAAAAATTTATAATGAAAGAGTTCATTCAAATGCAAGAGAAAGATCAAGCTCTTTGTAGTTATAGAGGCAAAAGCTATTGAAAAGAGAAATATAAATCATTAACAAGTGTATGGGAAACATTCAACGTTACTGGCAATTAGGTAAATTCACATTTTAGCCCTGGCTGGGTGGCTCAGTTGGTTAGCACATCATGCTGTAGACCAAAAGGTTGCAGGTTCAATTCCTGGTCAGGGCGAGTACAGGAAAACAGATCGATTTATCTCTCTCATATAAATGTTTTTCTTTCTCCCTCCTTTTTAATCTCTCTAAAATCAATTAAAAAATATCTCTCTCTCTATCTCTCTCTCTCTCTCTTTGGGTGAGAATTAAAAAATATATATTTTTGGTGTGCCACAGAGTTTTAGTAATTAGTTTACGTGTGCCACAAGGTGAAAAAAGTTGAAAATCAATGATTTAGAACAAGAGGACCATTAAAAAAATAAAACCTACTTACCCTGGCTCTCATGACGCAAGAGTTTTACATGCTGATTGCTTGGAAAGCACCAACTCCAACCATGCATTTCTGTGCTCACAGGGGTTTCCTTCAGTAACTAGGGCAGTTTTAACAGTCACACATGTAAACTAAGTCAGGATTTCCCGCAGAGCCTGCCTAGTTATATAGTATTTGAGAGTTTACAAGCACTCAGGAAAATGTTCTTAAATGTTTTAGCTTCCCTACTAAGGTAAAGTAGTCCTGTCATTGTATTATTTGATATGATAGGACATACAATATGACATGAAAGATTATCTAAAGAATCTGTGTATCCAGTGGCTTCAGGGCCTTACCCAAGGCCGCACCTCTAGCGAGTGGGGACACCAGGGCTCAGACCTCAGCTCCAGTGCCAGTTCACTCTCTGCCCGTCAACACCCCTTTGTTGTTGGGCACGTTCTCTGCAGAAGGCCCTACACAAGCCGGAGGTGCACGAGGCAGGGGTCTCCTCCTGTGTGGATTGTGGGTGCCATCGCCTGCCCCTGGTGCTTAAGGGCCCGAGACCCCCAGGGGTGAGGAGTTTCTTCTCAGGCATTCTCATGGCTTTTAAGAACCATTGTTGACTCAACAAATGCTGAAAGCAGACAGCAGAATACTGCCCTTGCCCTCCTACCTGGTCTCCTGAGAGCCCAGCCACCCTCGGCACCTGCCATGGGCAGCAGGAACTGGAGGAAACAATCATAAATGTGGAGGAAGAAGAAAAAGAGATGAGAAGCAGCAAAAGGAAGGCAGGCAGGTGGGCAGGGAGAAAGGAATTCACACCGATAACAATGAGGAAGGACAGATTAGGAGCTTACGAGTCCCATTATTGATAGACTGGTCTTAATTTTTTCCCCCTTAAGGCATCTGTTTGAGATGCCCTAACATCTCAAACTAACATCTAACTGTCATTCATCATGTAATTAATGGAGATTTAATATACTTATTCAGGGAAGTGAGGCAGTACTACTGCTAACAATCACAGCAACTACTGAGTCCTTGTTTGCAGAGGCTGTTCTAGGTTCTGTGTCACTGATTTCACCCTCACCCTGCCTGGGAGGCAGGGGGCAGCAGTAGAGGAGTGACCCTGCTGAGAGGAGTGAAGTCACTTGGTGAGTCACACAGGTAGTGAGCACTGCAACCCGGAATCGAACCCAGGTCCGACTGCCTCAGAGACACCACATTTTTGGTCCAAAAGTGTTCATCAAACTTTGTGGGCACATTTAAAATGTGATGAGATGATGGGTGTTCTCCAGTTGTAGTCTGGGGTCAAAGGCAAGCAAATATGGACAAGACCCAGGACCCCAGAACAGCGCCTCCCAAGGGGTGCCTGGTTCTTAGCGTCTGCTTCAGGAGTAGGGAAAGTGAGAAGGCAGTGCTGTCGAGTGTCTGATTGAAGCTGTGAAATGCCTCTCCTCTTTGTCCTGTGGGCCACCAGAGGCCACTAGCACAGTCATGAGGTTGGGCCGTTTCCCTGAAATGAATGGTTCACGAAATTCATTCATTTCAGCGCACGATGAGAAAGCCCCATGTGCCCTGCTGCAGTGTCCCGACTGGGAAAAGCCGGGCCTCCTGGGAGTAGGACCACGTGTCAGGAAGACAGAGGAAGTTGTGAAGGGGCATTGTACAAACTTGTTCCATCCTGTCTCTGACCGACATCATCGAGAGCCTGAAACCTACCTAAGGACTCTGTGCAGGCAGAGTGCTGCATGGGCGTAAAGTGTATTTACGCCTCCCCGAAGGAGAAGCACACTCCAGAAATGCTCAGCGACGGCTCCCCACCCCCACTGGCTGAGTTCCAGGCGGTCACCCCATTTATTGTTAAGAGGCTGAACTGTCAAATACCACTGATCACTGTCTGCGTCCCAAAGACTGGAGCAGGCGTGGGAATCACCGTCCCAGCCCAGGCTCGCGTGTGGGCCTCTGTGCTCGGAAACGTCTGCTTCCCCTACACCGCAACCGGAAGAAAATACGTCATGTCACCTCTCAGATGCCTCACCCGAATCAGGCTGAGTTAGAAAGCAGAGGTGCAGGCAGCCAAGCCGAGTGCAGAGGGGCAAACTTAATAGTAAACCTCCTCTTTCTGCAGCAGGGCCTCGAACAAAGTGCCAGATACTAAGACGTAGTGCTGCATACTGTAATTTCCAAAGATGGCAAAATGGAAGATATCTGCCACACGTACAAAAGTATTTTCTATCCAGAATATTCCAAAAGTTCATCGAGTAAGAAAAAGGGTAGGAAAATGGGCAAAGAGTATAAGTAGGCAACTCCCTAAATGAGACTTGCCCGTGGTCAATAAGCATATAGGAAGATGCTCTGCCTCACTGGCGGTCAAGGAAACAAGAATTACACAAGATAAACTAGGTGTACATTTTGAACCCAACAGAGAGGGGACACTAGGAGACAGCTGTAACCCAGTGTTAGTCAGCTGCTGGCGGGTGAGGGGCGGTCTGATCCTCTACACGTGGTGATGGGAGCGTGACTCTGAAGACCCAGTCAACTAAAAGTGTCCTACATCGTGAAGCACCGTCCGTGATGGTTCCTGTAGAAACGACCTGAATGTCCATCAGCTCAAAATGGCCACACATTCCACAGCGTTTGCGCACAGCACCATATATGGCATGTCGCACTCTTTTTAAAATGCTAGTTTACATTCCATTGGGTGAAGAAAAAGCAGGATTAGTACCATGTACTACTTATATGTATAAAAAAACTTGTTTACAAAGGAGCACTATGTATGTTTTCTATGGCTATAGTTATGTGTTGCACGTAAAACAATTGATAGCAGTGATTACCTCTGGGGAAGAGGGAAGGGCGGGGCTGGGGGGTTGGGCAGAGGATTTCCGGGGACACAGCGCTTTAAAAGGCCGAGTGCTCAGCACTGGGATATAAAGACAAGAACAGACGCTAGCTGCAGAGGCGCCATGTCCAACCTGAGTCCTCATGGAGGCCCCTCACATGGTCCTGGCTTTCTGAGGCCTCAATAATAAAGTGCATTTTCACTTGGGAATTCCTGAAAAAAGTTTCTTGCTGGGGGCGCAGCCCCTTACTTTTTATATATTGAGGTTGAACAGCCAGAAATTTGTTATATTAAAAAACTCGAGGGGGGACATCAATTGTAAGCAAGAAACCTGCAAAAATTTATACCTACCTTTTGCAACATAACATCTAAATATAACCGTATCTCATACTAAATCTTGCTTATGTTGTCATGACAACGCTAACAAACATGCAGCCCTAAGGCCAGGCTCTGCTCTGTCGATTCTACAGATGGGTCAAAGATGTGGTTGAAAATACATATATAATATATATATAGGTGCTTATCAAATAAATATATTTTAATTATCAGGGAAACTGTAAATTCCCATTTCGAAGTAAAGGACGACGAAGCGTACTTACCCAGCCTCCATTTTGCTGTATCCATTCTCCGGTGTGTTTCGTGATGAACTCAGCCACGAAGTGAGAGATCTCCTGGTACGCGTCCGCGTCCACCTCCCCGGCCCTCTGCGCGCCGACCAGCTTCTTGACGAGAATCCCTTCGAAGGCGAACACGGTCACAATCCGGCCCCAGTTGACGATGCCGTCCTCGAACTCCTTCTGCATGACGGCGCGGAACAGCACGCGGGCGGCGTCTACTGACTGCACGTCCAGGCTGTCCAGGCATGGCTGCAGACTCTTCTCCACCTCCTCTTGGACCGAGAAGGCCACATCTCGCAGCAGCCTGGCAGCCCTGCTGGGCTGGGCCCCTGGTGGGGACACCTGCAGGACGTGCTCCAGGTAGTCCTGGGCCAGCGTGCGCACGTAGTCAAACTCGCAGTCGGTCATCTCTGCCCGGCTGCAGCGCCCCCTTCCCGAGCGGCTTCTCAGGGCAGCGGCAGAGGCGAAGTGAGGCCCGAACTCGGAACATAACGTCGAGGGGCGTGACCCACAGCGACGTCTGCGAGGGGTGGGATTTCTGGCCGCATCACCGTCCTCCCCCGTTGTCACGTGGAGGCAGCCTATGAAAGTAACAGGTCAAAACCGCCTCTGAGAGGCCCACTTCCCCATCCCGGCCGGGCTTGGTTAACTCGGCGCGCAATCTGAATTAAAGGCCAGGGTGCACAGGAACGGGGACACCCCCCCGCCCCCAATGCTGGTGGAACTGAGCGGGTCCAGCCCCCCGGGAGAGCCTCGCAGCTGCTCAGGAACTTAGAGAAATTACTTCTCTGCCCAGCAATTCCACTTCTCAGTGTCATGTCCCCAGAAGAACTGAAAATGGGGACTCAGATACTTAAATGAAACCCCAGCGGCCACAGCAGCACATGCCCAACAGCCAAGAGGTGGGAATGACCCCAGTGTCCGTGACCAGAGGGATGGGTGAACAAACCAGGGAACAGTTATTTAGCCATAAAAGGAAGGCCACGTAGTGGGTGAATCCCAAAAACACAATGCCAAGTGACAGAAGCCAATGCAGGGAAAAAATTCCAGAAAAGTGGATCAGAAGAGACAGAAAGCAAACTGGTGTCTGCCAGGGAGGGGCTGAGGGCAGGGAGGGGCGGTAACTTCTCCCCAGGTAGAGGTTTGGTTTTGTGACAGAAATGTTTGGGAATGACAGAGAGGTGGCATTTACACAACATTGTGAATATACCAAACACTACTGAGCTCTTCACTTTAAAATGAGTCATTTTCCATGATGTGAATGTCATCTGCAAATAAAAAAAGCTCCTCAGTGCCGCCCTGGGGCTCAAAACTGGATGAGGGAGCACAGGGAAGGGAGGTCAGCGAGCCCCTGGGGGCAAGGCTCAGGCGCTTGGGTAGGACAATAGGGGGAGGGGAGGGGAAGGGAGATCCAAGTGCCACCCCTGAGGTCTTTACTAGGAAACTTCTGACAAAAGTTCCGCTCTAAGCCAGCGCCTTTAATATGTGGATTATTCAATATACGGATAAGAACTGTGGGCACTTGGCCAGAGGCAGAGGACTCTACTGGGTCCCAGCCCAACCCCCCCCCTCGCTCACTGTGTTCCCCCGGGGAATGGACAATGAGACACACTGACCTCAGAGGGGGAGGCGGCATGGAATGAGGTGGCTCATGTCACCCCCATTGCCACGCCTGGCGCTTGGCACCCCAGTGGCCACCACAACACTACCATCCAGTTCCCCATCATCCTCTTAGGGGCTGATGACGAGGCACCAGGACCCTGGTGAGGGCGAAACTCTGTAAGCAACGCATTTTGAAGTGAAATGCAAATCTGCCTGTGATGAGCTACGGTGGCAATTCTGGGAAACCGTGGAGACAGTGAAATTTACCAGCTAAGAGGAGCAGCGGGGATTTTGGGCAGGATGCAAGTCACGCCCCTGTCAGCTGGCTGCACCTTCCTGTCTTGCTGAAGGGGCAGTTGGGTGGGTGGGGGGGAGGAGAAGGAGGCAAGTCAGGGTCCCTGCAGAGGTGATAACCACTGTTTTTTCCCATCTACGTGTGAAGTGACTGATTCTTTGCATTAGGGTCTAGGAACAGCTGCAAAGAGAGGGGGTAGTGGGGAAGTCACCTGTAGGTGGTATTTCTGAACTATGGCCAACGCTGCTCTGAGTGTCAATTCACAGGGATCCCGTGGCCCAGCAAATGCGCCTCCGGACGTCCTGCTGTGGGAATGTAACTGAGGAAGCACCCCCCCACCCTGCTGCACCCCCCACCTCCCGCAGGCTGCCCCCACCCCACCCCAGTCGACCACAGAGCAAGGTGTGGGTGCTAAGATCGGTTCCTGTAAGTCACCCCCTTTGCCAGGCACCTCGGAACCCATGGCTGCCCACGACCCGCTGCTTTGTGGGACCTTCTTAGGCTGCAGCCCTGCCCGGCCTCCCTTATCTCTTAACTCTTGTCTCCAAGGTCAGCCCTGCACCGGGGTCTGCCAGCCTCTGGGCCTTTCCCATCTCTCTCCCCACTTTCCCTCAAGGGCACTTCCCCCAACCGATCTCTCCCCCACACCTCTTCCTATGCGGGTGTTTCCTTGGAGCACAGAGCTGCAGAGATGGGGGGGGGGGGTCGAACTTTCCCCAGCATGGTGTGTCCTCCCTCCCGTCCCCTCAAGCCATCGCCAAGCATCCTAAGACCACCAGAGGGTTGGGAAGTTTCTCTTCTCCCCCATGACATCCCCACAGGGGGGTGAGTATTTCTAGAAAAATAGTAAAAGCATGTTCTTTAGAAGCCGAATGTGGCATTCCAAGGTCAGCGTTGATCTTCTTCCTCTGTGTCCTGGTGCCTGAGCCTGGATCCAGGATGGGCGGGGAGCTGACTCCCGTAGGGTGAATGGAACACACATCCATCACGCCTGGGACCAGCCACATCTAGGGCTCTATATGCCTGGCCCCTTGGATCCAAACACAACTCGATTTAAAATTTTTAAATAGTGTGGCCTGCTTTAGTTTGTTTTTGGAGAGGTTCCAAATAAACGCTTTTCAAGAGGTAAGAGGAAAACAAAGTATTTTCCAAAAAAGAATGATTCCTTTGTTTCTAAAGCACAAAATGACTGGAGTGTGGGACACAGACAAGAGGCCGACCGTGACCAGGCGTGAAGGCAAATGTCTCCTTTCTCAATGTAGCCTGTCACGCGATCCTCCACGCACCAGGGTCTAGTATGGGGGTCTGTACGGACCAGTACAGGGTCCCCATCCCTGGAGTCCACCCATGGAATTTGGATGAAGTTAGGGGTCCCCCCAAATACCCTCTGGGGGAGTTGGCCAGAGTGGTGCGGTCTGGAAATCGTGTGTGTACTCAGCTATTCCACAAGCACATGCAAAGCTGCGACAGAGCGCTGGGGACCTGGAGGTACGGGAGAAAGGACTGTCTGCCCCTGCACAGACAACACTCACTGGAAGGTGCTGCAGGACAGCGTCCACGTGGGGACCCGCTGGGACCTGGGCTGGCCTCAGCAGGGAGGGCAGGTCTGCTCCCCGGTGTCTGAGGCCTGGCAACCTCGACCCAGTCACACCTCTCCCATGGTGGCTTCTGCCCACCACAGTACTGGCAGCAGTAGCCGCACGCCTGCCCTCCTTCAAGGAGAGGAGACATGGACCATTCTCACTGGTAAGAAGTGTCAAAGAATCTGCAGCCGTGTTTTAAAACTGCTGCAATGTGCCTGCCACTCACATGCAAGGGCCGCTTACAGCCCCGTGTACAATTTAATCGACGCTATCATCGTACCATCCCTTGGGTGGGTAAGGCAGGGAGGCCCTCCAGTCTTGGGGCGACCACCTACCCCTCCTCCCACCAGGCTACCACAGGGCCCCTGGACTGGAACCCTCTCAGGACAGAGTGTCCTGAATACGTTCAGCTGAGACTGGGAGAGATCTCACTTTATCTGCCTCCCAATCATAGGGCTCTGTTATCCATCTACCCCCCTGCTCTGGTCAGGGAGCAGAAAGTGATGGCCAGCCAAGGGTCAGTTCTGATGGGGACTATGAGGAAAGGACCCCAACACTTCCGAGCCCTATGAGCAGCCAGAGGGTCCAAAGCTCCCAGACAAGGCTCCCAGGGTGCATGACCTGGGGGAGATCCCGCTGAGGTCAACTACCCCTTTCCCCAAAGGCAGAACTTGGGCGGAAACTCCTTGGGCTTTTGGCTGCTTCAGAGGAGGTGGCTCAGGGGAATTCCCAGCTCCTCTGAGCTTCTCAGAGCCACTTCTTATGCCAAGGCCCTGGCCAGGGCGAGTTCTCTGCAGGGAAAAATGGTCGTCAATGGTAACACCATTCAATGCACAAGGGGGCAAGTCCACTCCCCACCAAGAAAACCAGTGGAGACCAGGCACCTGGGGAGAGCTCCATTTCTATCCAAGGAGACCCATTCCCATGGATCCGTGAGCAAACAAGCACACGGCATTTCCCCCAGTTCTCCTGCTGTATTTGGGAGCAAGGTTTATGTGGGTACGAAGGGAGCTGAGGGGCAGCGACACAAGAATGAGGTGTCAACGTACCAGCTGCCTAGGGTAGGATTTTTAAACAGAGGTCATTGAGGTCAGCAGGGAGATGGAGGAGGAAAGAGTAGAAGGGAAAACCCCAGGGTTGGTGGGGGGGCCGGGGTGGTAAAAATCATGCAGGGCTCCACGTAAGACAGAATGCCTGACTTGTCCCTCACCCCACCCCACTCACTGGAGCACCCACTGTTCATTCCACTCAGCAGCTCAGGATCCTCCAAGGGCTCCCTGTGGCCTGCAGAGAGGAGCCCCAACCCCCCGAAAGGATCGTCTGCTCAGGCTTGACCTCCCCACTCAGCTCCTCTCCTCTGCTCAGCTCCCTGCCCCAGCTGTGGGCTCTCTCCAAGCTCCAGAAGCTGGGTCTTCCCGATGCGTCTAACTGGAACAACTTTCCCTGTCATTCTGGTGTCCCCTGATCTCCATGGGCAAGGCCACTCTCCCTAGGCAGGAAGGTTCTCTGGGCACAGGCCCCTGCAGGAGTCACCTGAACAGCACATTTTGGGGTAGACCTGACACCACAGCCCCTGCACTGGAGGTCCCCTCCATGGGGTTCCAGGCCACCCCTCTCCTGGGGACAGAGCTGCCTCACTTACCTTTGGTCACTTCCAGAGGCCCATCACTCTGGAGCTGGCCCCAGAGAGAGGTCGCCAGCATTCTATTATTATCACTTCCAAGAAGGTCACGGGTTTTACAAATGGGCTACTTCACAATCAGACTGATACCGGGGCTGTATCCGTATTAGTTTTTCTCTTAGGTTTTGGTCTGCAAAGCAAATGCAACATTTTCTTTTGTTTTCCTAAATGCCATCTGAGGGGAAGTACAAAAGAAAAGCCTTATTTGAAGAGGACCTTCAAGCGATGTGGGCAAAGGGCCTCAGACTTTCCACCGCCCGAAACCAAAGGGCAGAGATGGAACACAAGGAAGGAGAAGTGTGCTGCTTGGTGATGAGCAAAACCGGGCCCCTCAAGGGCCAAGCTTGGCCCAGAGTCGGGAACTCAGAATACTGTGCAGAGTGCAGAGCAGAGGCCACAGCCAGGCAGCCACCTCCACGGAGCCCCCACACAGACCAGGGGCTTTGTTCCTGACCGCAGACTGCCTGTGACTCGGTGGGGTCTCACACGGACCACCACAAAGTCCAGCTGCTGCGTGCTAAGCGCCCCAGTACGAAATGTCACAAGAGAGCTTCCCCGAGGGAACTCTACCACATTGTCAGCTCCTGCTGAGGCTGAGCTGCAGCCCTGGGGGCCATGGGCGTGCTGGGAGAGGCAGTGGGGACAGGGTCCATCGGCCTGTGTACAGGGCTCAGAGCTTGGATGTGACTGAAAATAAGAGGAACCTCTGAAGAGTCTTAAGCAGGAGACCAACATGCCAGATCTGCATTTTTGGAAGGCTGCTCAGAAAGAACTGCATCACCCAAGCTGGTGTGGCTCAATGGATTGAGTGCCAGCCTGTGAATCAAAGGGTCACCAGTTCAATTCCCAGTCAGAGCACATGCCTGGGTTGAAGGCCAGTTCCCCAGTTGTGGGGGTGTGAAAGGCAACCACACATTGATGTGTCTCTCCCTCTCTTTCTCCGTCCCTTCCCCTCTTTCTAAAAATAAATAAAATCTCTAGAACAAAGAAGAACTGCACCAACAGGATTGGTTCCTGAGGACAAGAGATAACAATATTGTTTTAAATCGTTATGTTCAATTTCCTAATATAAAATCCACCCATGTTAAGAAGACACCTCAGCAAGTTTTGACAAAGAAAAACATTCCCATCATAACCTAAAATGTTTCGACCACCCCAGATATGTCCTAGGACACCTCCTGGCCACAGGCCACCATGGCTATGCTGGACATCGCAATTGGTGATTTTTCCTGTTCTAAAACTTCTCACAAATGAAATCAACCAGTCTGTATGCTTAGTCCTGTCTGGCTTCCTTTACTTAGAAGAGTGGTTCTGAGATTCAGCCTGTCGCCAAGTATGACAGGGGTCTGTACCTTTCTCTAAGAAGCAAGTCTCTGCAAGTATCTGTTCTCCTGCTGACGAAGGACATTTGCATTGCCTAGGGTTTGGGGCTGTTGTGAGTAATGCTGCTATAAACATGTTGATTTTTTAAAGGAATGCAGGTATTTATTCCTGAGGGCATTCACCCTGGAGCTGGACTGCTGGGTCCACAGGCTCAGAGCGTTTTGTCAGGAGCTCCTTTCTGAGAGGGCTGCGGGACCTGTGCCCACTTACCCTGGGGAAATACCATGTAATGAAATGTCAGGTCAAAGGATAAGTGACGTGTTTGATGTTCCATTTGCTTCATCAGAAACTGCCAGGCTGTTTTCCAAAGCGATCTCACCAACCATTTTCTGCTTCCACTGACACAGAGGCTTGCAGCCTGCTCCCACCCTGCCACGTTCAGTGTGGTCAGTCTGTGGAATGGTGCCACCTGGTGCTTGTGTAGCAATGGCATGTTGTGGGTTTCTGTGTTTGTTTTTAGGTTTTATTTATTTATTTTTAGAGAGAGGGGACAGGAGGGAGAAAGAGAGGGAGAGAAACATGATGTGTGAGAAAAACAGTGATTGGTTGCCTCTCTCACATGCCCCTATTTGGAGACCTGGCCTGCAACCCAAGCATGTGCCCTGACTGGGAATTGAACCGGCAACCTTCTGCCCACAGGCAGGCGCTCAATCCACTGAGCCACACCAGCCAAGGCATATTGTGGTTTTAATCTGTGTTTTGACAACTAAAAACACTGAACATCTTTTTGTGTGTTTATTGGCTGTTTGTATATCTCCTTTTTGTGAACCGTATATTAAAATCTTCTATTTAAAAAAATACTTCAATTGTTTATCTTCTTACTGAGTTTAAAAGTAGCTCACACATTCTGGATCCTAACAGAGACCCCTGAGGCTATTTGTGTTGGAGGAGTTGAGGCCTGAGGAGGAGTTGAGGCTTGAGCGGGGTTACGGCTGGGAGTGAAGAGGAACAGGCAGGCCTGACCCGACAGGCTTGGGGTGGGGGAGGAGGACACTCTGACACAGCCCTGGGAGACGGAAGAGGGTAACAGATTCCCCGTAAACATTGCCACGACCCGTAAACATTGCCACGACCTGAGTCCCAAAACGTCTGGGAAGGGGCAGCCTTTGGGGTGTCCAGGGCAGTTTGAGCACAGACTTCCATCCCTGCTGCTGCCACCGTAACTGCAAAATGCACTTCCCCAAACCTGCACGCAACACACCAGCCGCCACTCGGGGGCACACCCTCAGTCTGTGGGTCAGGGTGGCTGGCTGACCAGGGCAGTTCGGCTCCAGGCTCTGGATGGGCAGGTCAGCTCAGGGTGCTCTGCCCCACCTGCCTCCCCTGCCTGTTGGGTGGCGCCCACAGCTCCTCCAGGAGACAGCAGAAGCACAGGGCCCATTTCAAGCCTAATACCACTCAGACGAGGCAAATGTCGTGGCCAGTGCCCCCCGAGTTCGGAGAATGATGGTATTTCCTCCATCATTCTCCAAACTCTTATACAAGCTATGGGGAAGCCCCTCCCGGGTACAGAAGTGGGCCTTCACCAATCTGCTTCCTGTCTGCTGTGGACTCTTCCCGTTTTCTCTGAGAAACTTTCCACTCAGTAACTCCAACACGTGGTTCCCACTGGGGCTGTCACATTTGCCACAAGACCATCCAGCCCCACCTCCAACTGTAGCTGACTGGTCCTGACAACCCTGAGGTCCCTGGGGCTCCCCACTCACAGGCTGCCCCCCAGGGCCTCTGCACTCAGGTTCCAGGCTCCTTGGGCTACCTGCAGGGCCCTTCCTCACTTTCTTGCCTTTGAGGCCCTGCTCACTACACGGTCCTGTATTGGTTTTCATTGTCTGTGTCTTCGAGTGGAACGTAAGCGCCCTAAGGGCAGAGGCCCCTCTCTGTTCACCCTGTAACTTCAGCCCCTGGAACCCAGGGGACACCAGCCAGTGTTTGCTGAATGAACACACATAGGAATGAATGGGAAAGGCCTGGCTGAGCTCTGGGGAATGGCAGAACCGTGACTACAGCCCCTAAGCTCCAGCCCAGCCGCCCATGCCTCAGACGTTTCAGTTCTGATCAAGTTCTGTTTGCCATTGAAGTGGGCTGTAGTCAGCAGCTGCTGCACCAGGGCTGGGTGAGACGCCCTTCCCCAGTCTCAGCAACTCCTGGACACCTTCAGGCTGTAGGTGGAGTTCAAGGCAGCTCCTTCCCGCACCAGCCGATGCCTCAGGCAAGATTTCCTGGCTGATCACAAAAGCACAAGATACCAAACCAAAGTACAAAGGCCATCTGAACCCTCTGTTCCCATTGCAGCTGCTGACGATCATATCTGTCGATCATATCTGTCGCTTACAGCAAGTCTCAGAGCTAAGCAAACACCAGCCACTTGAAGTAACATACTCTGCCTCCCCTCCTGGGAGGTTCTGTAAAGTTATGTGGAGACGTGAACGTTAGACTTCATTACGAGGAGGTGGTGAACTGGCAACTATGATCCGATTTATCACACTCAGAAAGCATCTGTCACTGAAGTAGAAAGTTCTGACTAATGCAAATGACACAGGAAGCTTCCACTGAGGAACAGAAGAGGCTGTGGTCAGGGTGACAAAGGTGAGAGGTACAGAGACGAGGGTGACAGAGGGCTCCAGAGTGCTGGCAGGCTACAGGCACAGTTGTCAGAGCAGATGGACAGACATAAAGACAGGACAGCAGCCCTGAGGCTGTGGGCAGAGCCTTACCCCGCTGGAGTGGCAGCATTCGGGGAGGTGACTCTGGCTGACATTCCATAGCCTAAGAAAGATGGACCAGAACATGTTCAAATTCCTTCCAGCTCCATAAATTATTTGATCCTTACCTTAGGGCTCATTAGCCTCTTAAAACAGAATAAGTTGCTTCTACTGTAACAAAAAGAAAAAGAAGTTTGAGAAATGAAAAACATGGGCAAACGTTGGAAACTGTGAAGCCGAGGGCCCTTGGGGGTCATAGCACAGCTCTCTCTGCACTCAGCATGTCACACTTTTCCCAGGATAAAAAAATGTTTAAGGAATAGGAGCACTGTTGGATGAGTGTTGTGACGATCTCTGTTTCCTCATCCCCATGGTTCCTTCCAAAGAAAACCCCCTTCCTGTCATTCTTCATCCCCATCCCCTCTTGGGCTCCGGCAGCCACACTGCTCCCATGTTAAGAAAACCTGGGGGTTTCCTGAATCTTCTATCCCCACTTCCCATTTTTCTGGTGATTTGAACGATCACATATGTAAAGGAAAAAAGAGGGGAGAATGCACGCTCTTGGCCAAGTTGGGGCCTTTAGGGACCTCCCCAGCCTGCAGTGGGGACAGAGCCCCTCCTGCTTCAGCTGAGCCTCCACTAGGAACCTGGGCCAAGGGCAGCAGAGCTGGAGGTCAGAGGTGACTCCTCCCTGTGTCATTATGGGAATTGTATCCAGTGTTCAGGACAAGTTGCAGAAGTGCTGGTATGAAGACCTCGCAGCCCACGCATGACCCATGCCCTCACAACTCCATCTGCGCTCTAGCCATGGTGCCCGGTCACCCGCTCAGGTCTCCCCTCAATCAGAGGGGACTTGGGGTCACTCCCCCATTGCAGACTGGAAGGGCTGGGAAGTCCAAAGAAATGTGAGCTGCCCCAGGTCTAGGAAGAGCCACTCAGGGGAGACACCTGACCCTCATCCCCCAGGGTCCAGGGAGTCAAACAGGACCCCAGAGGGAGGGTACCCCTAAGCCAACCATGCTTTCTGTCTAATGCCTGCCAAGCCAGGGAGGCAAGCCCCAGCATGTCTGGGCCAGAAAGGCCCCAGTCCTCCCCATCACTGCCCCAGGGGGCCACCTTTGTCACCACTGGACTGGAGCCAGACTGGCTCCTTCCTACCTCTCTGGCAGGCGCACAGGCAGCTAAGCCTCTGGGGTCCCCACAGCAAAAACACTAGTTCAGGTTTTACCACATTCCCCAACTATGTGTTTTAGGCAAAAACAACCAAGCACTTAGACCTCAATAACTTTGCTGGGGTGGAGGTAGAGGCAGAGGTGACCATATCATCATCCTTTTGTTGGGTGTTCACTGTGTACCTGGCTCTGGGCTGGGTGCTGAATGCAGAGAAATCAGATAAGTCCTGCCTGCCCTCGAGGGTCCCCAGGCTGGAGGAAGGACAAGGAGACAGACAGAGAAGCTATTGTTCAACAGAATAGACAGCAATGGACATCAAGGAGGCACAGAAGGTGAAGTAAGGATTTCCAAGGGAAAGCGAATATATAGTATGTGCCAGAAACTATGAAAAACCTCGTCTCCTTGAAAGCCTTAAAAGTATTCACTGTTCCACAGAGGGGAAATCTGACACCTAGAACATGCAGGGTATCACCGCCAGAAGCAGCAGAGCCAGGAATAAAACCCAGACCCCAAACTTCTGTCTGACCCCAAAATAATAGATACAATGCTATTTATAAATTTTTCCTAAATTTACATATAGACATGAATAAAGGCAAGTTTACATTACCTCCGTTCATTGTCACATACAAGTCCAGTGTCAACCAACTGACTGGATTTCCAGGCTCCTCCTGCTGGATTGGGAGTCTGAGCACCCAACAACCTCTCAAAAAAGCCTGCGGAGGTCGCCATCTGGTGGCGATAAATGGGAACACAGCAGGGCCCCGCTGGCCCTGGCAAGCTAGGAACCCCTTCCTCGCAGGGCTTAATGTCAGGGTGGAAAGTGCAGGCACCATAGTCAAAGGTTTGGCTTGGATTGAGAAAACCAGGGGCGCCGAAGAGTGGCAACAGCAAATCCCCTCAGGGAAACCAAAAATCAAAGTAGCTGCATGTGCTGTGTTTGCAAGAAAATCCTCTCTAAGGAGGGAGGGCATAGCCTCCTAGGGTTGGTCCCCAGAAAGCTGATGAAGGTAGGGAAAGGACTGTGGTACCCTGGTAAGTCATTTCCATGACTTTACCATTCCAAGTCATTACCATTTCCATGGTAAAGGTCAAAATGACTATACAAGCACCTTAATTAAGACGTCATTTCTGTCAGTATAAGGACAAAACAAATAGGTCAATGACATTAAACATCATTTCCGTGGAGAGGAAGGTCGAAAGAATGTGAGGGCCCTTTATTTTCAGTCACCTTGAAGGTTTATACAAATATGTGATGTCAATGGTTTCAAACGTCATTTCCGTTGCAAAAAGGTCAAATGAATAAGAGGCCACCTCACTTTAGACGTCAGTTCCGTCATGAGGAAGGTCAAATAATGAATGTAAAGGTCCACAAAAAAATTAGTGACCATTATATACGTCATTTCCGTCGCAGAGAAGGTTCAGTAGCACATGTGATGTCACTATTAAAATGTCACTTCCATTGCAAGTGAGGTCAAATTAATATAGTGACCATTAATTAGACGTCATTTCTGTCGTGTTGAAGGTCTATAGTTACTGTAATGTCACTTATTTCATATATCATTTCCATCGCGAAGGTCAAAATGATGACTAATACCAAAAGGACTCCCCACTAGGTTCGCTTGTCTGCCACCAGAGGAAAGATGTCTCTCAACGCCAGAGACTTGTGAAAAGGAAAGGAAATATTTATTTAAAGCTATACAGACTTAAAGTAGTGATGTAATGTCTTCATTAAAACATCAAAGTCCTTTAGGATACCCACAAACACACACAGTGCTTCCTTCTCCCTCTGCCCTAATTTGGGGTACTGTATCTCAGGAAAAGAAGTAGAAGTCCGTGACTCAGGCTCCCAGCAGCCATGTGGTCCTTTCTTCACCAAGGCTGCAGGGAGGTCTCCACTCTGCCAAAGCCACGTGGCTCTCCTCGGCAAAGCCTGGGGCGGGGGGGGGGGGGAGTTGCCACTGTGCAAAAGCCCTCTAGAGAGTGGCGGTTCTCTGCTAAAGTCTCACGGTGATTCTCCCTCACAGGGCTGCAGGGTTCCCACTCTGGCCAAAGCCACATGGTTCTCTCCTCAATGGCTACCACCTGGGTTTTAAATCCTCCTGGAAATCCTCCTCTGCAGCCCCATTTCTGACTCCTCCCACAATCGGCTACACCTGCCAGCATTCCCGTATCCTTCCAGCTTTACTGGGCTGCCGTGGAGAGTCTGGGCAGGTGTGGCCCCATGGTGTGGAGCCAATCATCTCCAAGCTCTCACGCAGGTGCTGTAACCAGGGGGCGTTGCCTCCCATTTACGTCTTGGGTGGAAGTCACTCCCTTCCCCCCCCTCGAAGCATGGCCACAGCTATTTAACATATCTATGCAAACAGTTAAAGGATATAGATATGTTAAATGACCATGCCAAAGGTTAGCTAAAAAGCTGTTGCTGTACGAAATAGCTCTCAATGGCCCTGCTCCATGTGTCCCTTCCCCCAACTCACACCTGTGGGGACAGAAGGGGTGAGCACATCCTATATATCTTTCTCATATTTCCTGGACACCCTGAGTCCTGGACCCCATTCTAAATCCCTATTTGGGGCCCCCCTCTTGGCTGCACCCTGTTACAACGCAAGTTGGGGAGTCAAGACAGGGACCCTTCAACTCCATTATGACCTTATGGGACCACAGTGGTATGTTTGACCCATCCCTAAGGAAACTTTCTTACACAGTTTACAACAGTGCTCCATTGCAATTCGATGGGGTGTGGAGCATCTTTCAATTAAGTGATAGTGGGATAAAGCAGATACTGTATATGGGAGGGGGGAAGAGAATTCAATTCTTTCCTCATACCATACGTAAAAATACTTTGAGGTAGATCATAAGACTGAACAAGAATGTAAAACAGTAAATCTATAAGAAAACAGGAGAGTATCTTTGTGATGTGAGAGTAGACAAATATTTAAGTAGGATGTAAAAAGCTCTATTCTAATACAATAAGTTGACAGATAGGTAGTTAAAATTAAAACTTATGTGCCCTGGCTTGTGTGGCTCAGTGGATTGAGTCCCCGCCTGTGGATGTAAACGGCACCTGTTCAATTCTCAGTCAGTGTGCATGCCTGGATCGCGGTCCAGGTCCTCACTAGAGAGCGCTCAAGAGGCAACCACACATTGATGTTTCTCTTTCCCTCCCTTTCTCTCTCTCTCTAAAAATAAATAAAATCTTTAAAAACACTTATGTTAATCATAAAACATTATTAAAAGAGTGAAAGATAAGCCATAGACTGAAAAAAATACAGTGCTGGTCTGGCACAAATAACACCCGTTTTTTATTACCCCTTAAAAATCATAATCATGTAATTCTGTAACATAACAATATCACACGTAAGCACACTATACGACATTTTAGGTGAAATGTTCAAATTAAAACTATAAATTATTACACGCATATTATTACCCTACCAGCCGTGCACAAACAGGTCTTACTTCTGCTGGACCCTGTATGTTTACGAAGCACACACCCAACAAAGGACTCCTAACTGCAGTGTGTGAAAAACTTCTAGAAACCAATAAAAACCTATTACCTCAATTTTTAAAAATAGGCAAATGACTTGATAAGGTATCCCTTAAAAAAATTTACAAATGGCCGATAAACAGAGAAACTGAGTATTTTCCTGTGAGCCTCCTCTCCTCTCACACAGAACACTTCGCTTCGCACCCTTCTGGTGTTCAGATGTGTGGGGTTTGTCCCCAGACTAAGTAATTCTCTGAGGTCAGCTGGGTGTCCTGCCTGGGTCACAGCACAGGCCCAGGAAGAGGAGCCAATACCATGTCTTTGGCTTCTTTGTTGTCTCCACTCCTGCCCCACTCCCTGCACCCAGAGGGCATTCCTGGCCTCTTTTGGGTTCCTTGAGCCCCACCCAACTGACTGGCTGCATGCCTCCACCATCATCATTACAGAGGCTGGGCCGTGGATGGCAGAAGAATGAAGCCATTACAGTAATTAGTGGCAAGAGATGACCTCATAGTTGGGGTGGATGGCAGCTGCTGGTGTAGAGCTATGAAGAGGCCAGGCCTTGCTGTCGCTGGGGCCAAGGGGGAGCACAGAGTCCTACACCAGGTGCAAGGGCCCGGGGCATGAAGGTGGGTTTCCTCAAACCCTGGTCACAGCTGCTCTGGTCGCCGCATTTCCCTACCACAGAGCCCTGGGATTGCTGAATGAGTCGGAAAAGCTCCCCTGCCTGTCATTAGATGAGTGAGAAAACTGAGTCACACAAACACCCTGCAGTTTAGCAGTCAGGAGAGCACATGGAGATGAGTGCGCACCAGTGTGCAGGAAGCGCACGATACTGACCATCCTCTGGAGCAGCTGAGCTCCTGCTGGTGCCCCGAAGCCCTCTGTCCCTTTCCTTTCCATGGCTCTGACCACCTCCTGCCCAGGCTCCAAGGAAGGGAGACTTAGGGGACCCGGGGCTCCCTATGGGGCTTCAGTAAACAGTCTGGCTGTGTTCCTACACTCTGGAGGCCCTGCATGCGTCCCAGGGGCTCGGATCTCTGTGCCTTGATGCTGTCCAGGTAACCTGCCTGGGTCAGCCCTCTTGGAAGCTCTGGGTCCCACCAGGCTCTCTGGGGAGTGCCAGCCCCTACCTTCCGGCTCCTGTGCAAACTTGCCAGTGAGGGCTGTGCTGTTCTTGCAGGCTTTCCTGGACAAAAGATAATACTAGGGTTTGTCTTTCTTTTAGTCCTTGTTCTGATTGCATAAAAGCAAGATTGGGCTGTTTACATGGAAGCTGAACAACAGACCACTGGAATCCGGCCAAAAAGCCAAAATCATGTTCTGTGAGGTTTTCTGACAAATTACTTTTTTCCCCCCAATAGATTGTTTCCAGCTTTGGAAAGTATAGAAACTGGTAACTTGAGTAAATGAAGTTGGAATGTCAGGAGAGAGGTGCGCTGTGAAATGTTGCAGGATTGTGTCACCCAGGCCCAGCTGGACCGCTGTCCCCAGAGGTCAGCCATTCCCTGGAACCACCCCTGCCTCTTGGCAAATCAGCCCGCAGACAGGGAAGCCCGGACGGCACCCCATGGTCCCCCACTGCTCACATCCCTCAGCCCCTGGCTGGGAGCAGTGGGGAGGGGAGCTTCTGAGGGGGTCCCACAGAACTGGGAACAAACGGGGCCAGTGGACCAACAAAATGATATAAAGAAAACCTGGAGTGGAGGTAGAGACAGGAGATGCAACTTAGGAAAATATGACGGGGCAGCTGTTGGTGACTGGGAGAACTTTGTGAGTTCCCAAGGTGCCTGCTTTGGAGAGGACTGAGGTGTCATCATCCCGTGTGCCGTGTTTCATGTGTCCTATGTCTTCTGCAGTAAATGCCTCGGTTTTCAAGGCACATGGCTGGACACTTTCTGGACAGACTCCGTATTTTTGTGGACAGGAAATGTCGCTTTGAATCTAAAGAGACGGGGAGATTGGATTACAGCTCCCCTTAGGGGTGACCGAGAAGCTTGTTGGTACCGAGGCCTGGGTGGGACTCTGGTGAGGACCCCAGTGGACATGGGAACAGCCCCCTGCCATGGGTATTCTTCCACCAGGAGGCCTGCCTGAGCGGACACCATGGGGCAGAGCTAGAGCCAGGCTGCGGGTGTTCAGGTCCTGGCCCTGCCCCTTTGTAGCTACGTGTCCTTGGGCAAGTGTCTTAGTTGTCCGCATAACTCTGTTCCCCTGATTGTGCAGTAGGGGTGACAATCGTGTCTGTCCTGTGGGGCTGCTATGAGGACTGAGGCTGCGTCAGTGCATGGGGGTGGCCTCCAGCAGGGCCTGAGGCAGGGACTGACTGGGGACCAGGGGCTTTTTCTGAGAGGATGGAAATGGTCTGTCCTGGCTTCATCCAGCTGGCCTGCGCTTACTTGGGTAGTGACAGCTGCGAAAAACCCATGGAACTGAAAACCGGGAAAAACAAAACAAAACATCAAAATGTACGTTTAAAATGGGTATATTTTATAGTATTTAAATTTTACCTCTCTTGGTGTGATTTAAAAAAGAAGAGCTGGCCTCGTGGGTAGGGGGGGTTTGTTTTGTTTTTGTTTGTTTTGCAACAGAAAAACTAATTCTCCACCTGAGGTGGCAGAGGGTAGGAGAGTTGGGGAGGGGGGTCACTTTCCAAAAACACAGTGTTGTGACTTGGAGTCCCTGGAGGAGAGATGTTTTCTTCATCCTGATAAGGTCTTCTACCCTGGCTCTTCCCCAAAAAGGGCAGATCACTCCTTCGGAGGAATGTTAAAGAAAGGGCAGAAAAGGAGAAAATTTATGTCCTATCACCCTGGGGCTCCTTGTCCTTCTGGGAACGTTTTGCCCGTTCTGCTGGGGTCGGGGCAGCTGAGGCAAGCTCAGGACAAGTCCGTTGTCTGAGTTTCAGAGCAAGGAGGGAAGCCCTCACCCTGCTTTCACCCCTCCCCCCACCCCACCCCACCGCTGCAACCCCACGGCAGGGATACGGGACTTGGGCCTGGCTGCTGGGGCTCTCAGAAGGATAGGGCTGGTTCCATGGGAGAGACCCAGGCCCCTCCCTTCTGCCCAGGGCCCGACACAGTTCTGACCGACCAAGACTCCCCGTCCCCTCTCCATCACAGCCCAGGCCACCTGTCACCTAGGCCTGCCCTTTCTGGCTTCACAGCTGTCCCCTTCCCCGTCCCTCCTTCCCTGTCCTCGTCCCTGGCACTCTGCATCTTCACCCTTGCCTCCCTCTTGCTCCCATTTCTGTTTTCCCTGTAATCACACATCCACCGCAACCCAGGGGTCTTTGGAAAATGTGCACTACATCAGGCCCTGGCCAGGTAGCTCCACCAGTTAGAGCACCATCCAGATATGCCAAAGCTGCAGGTTCGATCCCCAGCCAGGGCCCATATAAGATCCAGCTAAAGTTTCCAGCATAAGTAGGTGGAAATACAAGTCAATGTTTCTCTGTGTGTGTGTGTTTCTTCTTCTTCTTCTCTCTCTCTTTTTCTCTCAAATCAATGTAAAAAAATTTTTTTTAAAAGTGAACTACATTAGATAATTCTCTGCTTACAACCCTTCAAAGATATGCTGTTACTTTTAGGAAGAATTCCAAAGTCCTTAGGATGTCCTTGGGACCTCTGGTACTGTCCCATGCCTGCTTCCTTTAATTCCTGATGCTGTAACCATTCTAACTGCTCTCCTCCCCTTTGGCACACCCTCTTTGCTGCCTCAGGGACTTTGCACATGCTGCCATGCTCATTCCTTAAATATTCTTCTCCTCTACTCCTCATCTGGCTCGTGCTTCACAGACCTCACTTCAGAAGCCATAATCCTGTCCCCGTGTGCTCACATGGCACCCTGTAATTATTTTCTTCAAACACTGTGCCATGTTTTTTAATGATACATTTATTTGTGTGATTATTTGTTTCATGTTCGTGGCTCTAATTATACTTCAGAAAGGCAGCCACAGTGTCCAGGTTGCTCATGGCTGGGTCCTCAAGGCCTAGGATCGTGGCACTTAAGTGGCTGAGGTCGATACTCTTTAAATGTATGGATGCATCAATAAAGGGTGTTTTAAAATACAGGTTTTATTATTTAGGTGTGGCAAGGCCAAGTGGTCCGCAGGTGGCTGCCATTGCAAAAAGGATTTGTGATTTTCACAGAGCCCAAGAGAAGGGGGCACGCCACCCCGTGGGCCACACAGAGAGGCACCTGGGGGGTCAGGCAGCAGAGGGGGTGCAGGGGGTGTGGAGAGTGTGTGGGCGGGAACCTTTACTACAGTTTCCTTGGGAGGGAATGGGGCGGGGCACGGTATGGAGGCTTAGGACTGGCAAGTGTGAGTGCTTTCAGCCAACCCTGGGCATGATAGGATCTGTTCTTCCTCGCCTGGTGCCTGGCCCTGGGTGACTAGGGCAGCTGGACAGGGGCCTGGGGTGAGAGCCCCAGAGGAGATGGGGGGGCGAGGGCCCTGGATTGGCGGGTTTGTACTGGGAAGGTGAGCTCCCAGGTGGGCTCTTCACTGTGTACCAGGGGTCCTGGGAGCAGGAGCCACGTGCCACCTGGAAACCTGTAGGACCCGGGGGGTCCTGGTCTTCTGCAGACAAGGATACTGAGCTGATCCGGCACAGTGGCCTCATCTAGTCCCAAGGAGGGTGGTGGCGCCCCTTCGAAGGCCTGGAGTGGCCAGATGGACCCAGCCACTGGTAGACATGCTCCTCCGGGAGGTGGGGTGCTGTCCGAGTTCCTGGTGGCAGACCACAGAATCCACTGGAGCTGGTTTGAACAAAGAGGCATTTATGAAGGACTAAAGCCAATCCAGGCTTGGGTCTCCCTTTGTAATTCAGGGCCACATACAAGTCTGTCTGGTTGGTAGGAAGTAGTTGCCGTCTTGTACCTGGGGGCAAGGGAGTCTGGAAACAGCATGCATAGCTCTAGCTTTGAGTTAGGGTGGTGTGTGGTATGAATCCATGTGTCCACTCCACGTGGTTTGGTGCTTTTCACTGGGCCTCTGATGTGTCCTTAAAGGACAGACCTGTTTATTAGTCTTTGAAAAGGGAGAATTACCGGGCAACATCCTGTGCCTGGAGCTCTGTGGCTCTGCTCCCACCGTCCGACCCCCAGGTGCTCATGGCCGACCTGCCTGGACGTGCAAGGGCTGCAGTCCCTGACCCCTGCCAGCACATACTCAGGGCCTTCCAGAAACAGCAGCAAACATCTGCCCAGACTCCAGCCACCAATGGGGAGGCTGCAGCTGCTTGCATGGAATGTGCTCACTGTTCCCAACTGCATGCACCATTTGTAAGGGTGAGGCCAGCTCATGAGGCTCAGCAACTGCTCCCGAATTTCGCTGTCATTGGACTTGCATGAAAAGGCCCTGGGAACTGAGAAGACACCCAAGTGAGGAACACCGTGTTTTCATCCTTGGGATGTCATTCACGATCCCTGCGTTCAAATCTGGACTCCACCATGATGTATATGTGTAATTTGGAAAAAGTTATTTAATTTCTTGAGATAGCAAGTGTCTCACCTATAAATCAGGCCCAGTACCCATGGCTTCACAAAGCTGTTGAGAAAAGCATAGGAGATGAAGTGCAGAAAAAACGCACTGTGTGAGCAGAAGACAAAGCGAGCAGTAGGCTGCATGTCCTGAGCCAATGCCCGTGACCTGAGGCACCCCTGGGGGGGACCCTTTTTCTTTAGCCTCTGCACCCTGCCCTGCACAGGGCCTGAGGGGGCCCACTGCCCCTGAGGGCGGGCGGGCGATGCAGCTGTATCTGGGATCGTTGGGAAAAGGTTCAACCATCAGGAAAATCCCCGTCTTGACTGCCGGACAGGGTTGGACTGGGGAGGGTCCTGGGGTGTCACTGGTTGACACATCCAACATGACCACATTAGGTGAGAGGCTGTTGTCATCTTCAGCACAGTGGAAGTTTGGGCAGCCCGAAGCAGACAGAACCCTTGTGTCAATAGGGAGGCAGCAGGGAATCATGTGCAACAGAAAGTGGCTTGAAGAGACACAAGTGATTCATTCTGTGGGACCAGGGGTTGATTTCCAGATGGTAGACCCCAGGCAGGGTCTTGCTGGGCCAGGAGCAGATCACACAGTCAGCGCCCTCGCTGTCCCCTCAGTGAGCTCCTGTCCTCTTGCTGGAGTGTCAGGCCTCCAGCCAGGCTGTTCCTGGAGCACCCATGTGCCCGTGGCTCTGACAGCTCCCAGCGCTGCACCTTTGTGTCCGTGTTCTGTGCACCTGTGCACTTGGCCTGTGTGAGGCCCAGGGCCTGGCTGCAGGCACCAGGAAATGAGCACCTCTGTATTCTTGGTTTATGGTGGGAGGCGGGGTGTCTCACACAGTTTTGGAGAGGGTTTGGATGCCCAGGGCTACTTTGGGCCACGGTGGTTGAGAAGCAGGTGTGTTCCTCACAATCTCTCTAGTGCAGCTGTAAGGCCCTGGGAGATGGTAGACGTACCAAATGGGAGGATTTTGGCCCTTTATTGTGCTGACCGGATGGCACCTTCGTGGGGCCATTGCGTGGACCAAAATAAAAACTTCCCTTAATAAAACACTTCCCAGGACCACTGGCATCGTGGAGCTCATCTCTTAGAGTGGCCAGCATGATCAGTCATCCCCCTCACCTGTAGGGCTGACTTACCCATGGGTTCCCCTTCCACAGTTTGTTATCCCCCAACCAGTGGCGGCCCAAAGATGTTACATGGAAAATTCCAGAAGTAATCAATCGGTAAGTGTCAAATAGCGCTGTTCTGAGGATGTCCCTTCATCTAGTCACGTGGGCATTGCATCATCTCGACACCACAGGGCAGCTACAGGAAGTGAGGTCCCTTGAAGTTGAGAGAGACCATGTTCAAGTAGGTTTTCCTGCAGTGTGTGGCTGTGATTGTTCTGTTCCTATTAGTGACTCCTGTTGATCTCTCACAGTGCCTCATTTACACACTGAACTTTATTGTAACCACACACATAAAAACACAGTAGTGTGTAGGCTTTGGAACCATCCATGGTGTCAGGCACCCAGTGCAGGACTGGGAAGGCATCCCCTGTGGACAAGGAGGAAAGCCGCGTTGTCCTCACGTCCACAGTGGCCAGGGTTTAATGCTCCCACATCACCACCCGAGCAGATTGCCGCGAAGGCAGCAGGTGTTCCCACCCCCAAACCTGCCCTCTTTTATTTTCAGTCTCCCCAACCCTCGGTCAGAACCCTGGTTGTCACCTGGCACTCAGTGCCAGCTGTCCCCTCCATGTCAGTCCCAGTGCTCAACCAGAGGCCACATCCTGCAGGCTCTGTTCTGGGAAGCCTCTCCCTGGCCTTCCCACTTCCCCAGCCTTGGCTGTTCCCTGATTCTGATCTCCTTCCTGTCCTCACTGCTGGGTTAGTCTCCTAATGGGCCCCTGCGTCACTGCCTCAGGCCCAGTCTATTCATCCATCCATCCATCCATCCACCCATCCACTCACCCATCCACTCAACCAACTAATCATCCATCCATCTGTTCAATTTGCATTTATTAAAAGCATTGCCATGTGCTAGGCAGTGTAAACACTATAAGAAACGAGACTCCGGGAGATGACTGGGAGAACCCACATTAATGAAAGAGCCCCACTAATTAATACGTAATTACAGGTGCTATGAATGGAAATGAGAGGTTATGAGAGCATCATAATGGGGCCTTACACTGGTCAAGGAGTCAGGGGAGCCTTCCCTGAGGAGGTGACTTTTGGGCTCAGGTCCGAAGGTTGGAGGAAGTGGACTGGCAGAGGAGAGGAGTGTGGGACCAAGACCCACCAAGTAGAGGAGCAGCGTGGCTGGCAGGCACAGGGTGCCTCTGGGATCCCAAGTCCAAAGCAGTACAGGAACCAGCCTTGTCTGTCATCGTATCCCAGGACTGCATAGGGTATCCACCTGCCACACAATAGGGGTTTCCATAGTTTGCAACGGAGCTGATGAATGTGTGTGAAGGGACGCTGGGGACAGGTGGACGAGGCATGAAGTCATAATTCAAGGCACAACCCACCACTGAGAAACAGAGCTGCAGCCTGCAGATCTCCCGACCCCAGAGCTGCCAGCTCTGCCCTGGACTCCAGTCCGGCTGTCAGCACACTGGATCTAATAGGTGGGCAGTGTCTCTCCGCCCGCCCCCCCCGCCCAGCAGTCTGCAGGAACCGCTCTTGTTTACCAGTGCGACCCTGAGCAGCAGATAAATACTTAAGATAAATACTTAATGACTTGGTCGGCGCAGCAGGTAAACACCAAGCTTCGGAGTCAGTGGGGCAGGAGAGGGTGGAGTTGGGAGTGAGTAAAACTTTTAGCAGGTCAGCTGCCAGCGTCAGTTGGCATAAGAGGCTGAGAGCCAACTGGGGCACACACAGGCTGGTAGCATGTGACAGTCATGTCTGGACACACGCCTGGAGCTGGGAGAGGTGAGCAAAGACACAGGTGCAGGAGACTCGAGGAGGAGCCACGGGGAGGGGGTCCCCAAGTCACCAGGGACGGCATCTCTCTGGCTGCCCCAAACGTCCTGGCCTCTGCCCACAAAGTCACACCATGGCCTTCAAAAGCACACGTGACACATCACAGCTTGTCTGCAGCACCTGGCTCTGTGTGTATCTGGGCTGAGCTCCCCTGGGACATGTGCACCCCTGCAGGGGGACCCCTTTTCTGTTACCATCTGCACCCTGCCAGCACCCTGCCCAGGGCCTTCCCCCTCCTCCAGGAAGATCTAGCTCACGGGTGTTGGCGGAATGAATGGGGGAGAGAGAGAGAGTGTGAGCACCAGAGCATTGGACCTGGCAGCCAGACCAGCTGGTGGGAAGGCCCCTAAACAAGCTCAGGAAATCTAGCAACACCAGGCCCCAGGGACGACTGGGAGGTGCTTCCTGTCATGTGTGCTGGAAACCAGACCTCTATGGCGTGTCTCTTTTGGTCCTCTCATTCTGACTTACCACCTTTCAAAACGATCACCGCCATCACTCCATTCTGACCTTTCAGTTCCTGCCTTCTGCAACAGCTACGTTGCAGCTTTGCATTTGCTCACTAAACTCTTCCCGAGTCCCTAGAATGTGCTGGGTATGATGCCACCAGACTTGAGATTCTATAGGACAACATGGAAGGACAGCTGAATAATGAACATGCAGCGTCTAGATGAGAGAAAAACACACCCAGGGGACACGGGAGGCAGACACCAAACCCAAACCAAGTATTATTTATTTTTGGTGCTTTTCCTGACTGCAATTCCTCTCTGTCAGAGTGACTAATGGGCAGGAATTGCAGGCATTTGGGTCGGAGATGATTATTTCCCAAACACCCAGCTGGGAGGGCAGCTGGGAACAGACACTAACCCTGAAGCAGTCTGACTTCCAGGAACCAGGCCTGGGGCTCTGCTTAGGGGTCAGCCATTCTCTCCTTACTCCCAGCTGTCTAAGGGCCTCAGGCTTTGGGCCTGCTGCATTAGAGTGACCCACTGTCTGGTTTGCTCAGGCCCAGTTCAGCATCAGCCCTGTTCCCACACACATTTCAGGCCCTGGTCAACAGTGACAGCTGGTTACCCATTGGTCCGTGTACTTTGCTGCGCGTGCTGGTTCACATATGTTCCAGGGCAGCTGGTCTGGATCAGGGTAAGGGACACAGAGGTGTCAGCTGCTGCACAGAAGCATCTTGGTGCCAGCACCTGCCTCCCTGGTCTGCTGTTCTTGCCAGCCCCAGCTCCCAGGTCCCAGGCCACTCAGACCTGCCACCGCTGACTCAGCCACACCTCACTGGCCATGTCAGGAGGGAGGGCAGCAAGCTCTGTGAGGTGGACTCTCAGCAGCTGGCACAAGGCTCTGGTGCGGGGGAGGGATGAGTTTAGGGATGGTCTCGGTCTCTCCACTCAGTGGGGCTGAGTAAGCCCCTGATACAGGCCACATACTCCCTGCTCAGGTCTCCCTGCTGCAGACCCCGGGGGCCCTCCTAGAGCACCGCTGTGTCCTGGAACCCAGCCCTCCCTCATTCCCCCAGCCCATGGGGGGCTCTCGAAGCTGCCTAGGCTCCTTGGCCAGTGTCTGACAGAACTCTGTCCCCTTCACCCTGGAGTGGCCTTGCCTCCTTCCTGCCAGACTTCCAGGGCCTGGTGCTGGGGCTTCCCTACCGCCAGTGCTGACCACCTGTGTGTGGACTGTCCATTCGCCCACTGTCTTGTCTGGCAGCTGCCTAGGTGAGAATCCTGTGTTTTACCCCCACCCCTCCTCTGGAACATGCATGGGTTGGCTTTTTTGAACCTCTGGGCCAGCAACTCCTGTGGGTTCTGTCCCCATCCCCACCCAACAGTACCCATACCTATTTGTATATTTCTGTAACTGCAGAGAGGTAGGTGCATTTAAGGCTTTTCAAACGATTGCATTCTGGTATTGGTGAGCCCCAGACTGAATGACTGAGGGTCCATGTTTCACTGTGTCCTTGCCAGCTTTGATCATAACTGAAGCCATGAGCTCCTTCTGGAGGCAAGACATGGTATCCCGCTGCTGTTTCACTCTGCATTTCTTTGCCTACCAGCTAGGTTGAGCATCTTTAATACCTTGCTGGCCAGTTACTGTTGGCTGCTTGCTGATTGTGGGTATCCTCACCTGTTTATTTATTGCAAAAGAGCACCTACTTTTAGCCATGACTGGATCAGAGAACTGGTTAGGTGGCATTACAACTACTGTTTACTGACTACTTGTTTTTGTGCTGAGCTCTCTTGCATAAATTGTTTTTCCTATCAACCTAATGAAGAAAATATCCTCTCCACTTTAACAGCGAACAGAAGCACAGAGAACTTACACAACCTGCCCAGATCACTCCCATGGCATGTGAAGCAGTCACGATTTTTGGCTTTTCAGACCTGTAGTAACTGAACCTAAAACTCCATTATAACCTGGTCTCCATTAGCAGAGAGGACATCCTTGGGCAGAGTCCCGTTTGGTTGGGTTGGTCCATTGTTTGAAGGTTTTTTAAATTTAAATTTGTATGCCCTTTAAATAAACACATTTCAATATTTTTAGGCCTGGGCAAGCACCCTGCAGGTCACCACGAGTTCCCCTTGTATTGCTTACAACAACTTTACACAGGAATTCCTTGCCATGCCCCTGGGACATCTGTCTGTCAAACTCCCTCTGCCTTTTCCAGCCTTTTTAGCAGAGCAGGAAATTCTTTTGGTTTTCAGCAGGTTTAAGCCTTATGAACTCTTTAGTGCCAAAGCCACCTCCTCTCTGCAGACTTATTTCTGGACTGTGTCTTCTCTGTAGTCAACTGCTTCCTATCCCCAAGGCCTCCTGCACACCTGACCTTTTCTCTCTCAGTCCTGTGAAAACCTGTCTACCCAAGTGAGACCCACCTAAGGATGAGGATGGTGAGATCCTAACAGCTTAACATTCAAGGGGACACCAAAAAACTCAGCAATCAAGATGAATAGCAATTTAATACCATATTTTAAATTATCAACATGGATGCAAAAAGTTAAAAATTAACAAAACATGAAATTTAAAAATAAAGATGGGATCCTTGAGGGATTCGGTCCTCCTCCTACCTGTCAGTGCTCACTCAAGGTAACAAGATGAAATGACCTCCAACTTGACCTTGCACACGGTGCTTGTGCTAAGACCGAAGGTGGGGACGCTTCGGGAGCCAATGTCCTCGTCTCCCTCGACCTCGATCGGCTGGGAGGTGCAGGAACCAAGCTGTGGGGCGCGTGAGTGTGCCTTGCCTGAGTATGCGGCACACGTGTGCATGCGCGCTTCCCGGCTGGTTCTTCTCTGACAGCTTTGGCTCGGGACCAGGCAGTGCCCTGCACTGCAGGGCGTATCCCGAGTTCTGACTTTGCACGGTCGGGGGCCCTGGGCTGCACCTAGGTGAACTCACCGGGAATCTCTGTTGCACAGCTGGCAGGTGGATCGCGACTCTTCCTGGAGCTTCAGTCCTCACGAGAAACACGCCAGGCCCTGAGCGGCGGCAAAGGCACCTGCACCTACTTCCCAGCCCCTTCGATTGTTCGCAAGACCCCCGAACCTCACTTCCCCAGGTATGACGCGCACAAACCAGAGCTGGAGGCCCGGGAGCTCGATGGCGGGACAGCGCCGAAGGTGGGAGGAGGAGAAGGAGGAGGGTGTCTCACTGTGCTCCGCCTCTGTCGGGATGCAGCCAATTGCCGTGCGCCTTGAGCCATGGCCCCGCCCCCGGCTGTCCGCCTGCGGACCGCCAGGCCGGTAATAATTAGGCTTTGGTGGGCAGGGCGCCGCGTCAGCGCCAGGTATTGGCCAATCAGGAGGGCTCCCTGTGCCGAGTCACAGGACGAACAACCAAACAGAAAAGTTTACTAAACAGCGGACGAGAGGCCGGTGGCGGCGGCGGTGAAGGGGCCGGAGAGAGCGGAGTTTGGTGGCCTCACCTGTCCCCATTCACCAGCGGCGACCGGCGGCGGGCAGCGTGTCTGGCGGACAGGGCCGCCGCCAGGTGAGGCGAGGTGAGGAGCGGCTTGGGCGGCACCGGCTCCCCCGCCCCTTCCCCTTCTTGAGGCGCGGCCCGGCCCTCCCGCGGCGACCGGAAGCCGATGGTGGGCGGCAGGTGGCGGCTGGGCCGGGCGTCCGTCCGCTGAGGGCCTAGGCCGTAGGTCCCGGGGAAGTGGGTGAGGTGGGGGCACCGGGCAGGACCCCGGCGGTCGCGTTCCGGGCAGTTGGCGGGCGGGGCATCGGGGCGTCCCTGTCACCGAGCTGCACGTCTGTGTTTCCGGGACCTTCCCACCTGTCGCGCTTGCGGAAGGGAAGGGGCAGGAGCTGGTCCCGCTCCGGTCCAGGGCTTCTGCATCTTCTCTGCTCTTTGACGTAGTATTTTCAGGTCTGCGTCAGCCCGCGTAGACAGGTGCGGAGCACGGTTGTGTGTAAAGTGACTTGAACTTTGTTTCGAACTGTGGGGGTACAGCCGCGCCGCCGAAACGCCCCGTCGTGATGGGGTTCACAACTAGAAAGATGTTGCGGGTCGTGACCAGGTGAAGGCCCTGGCGGCGACCGCCACCCCATTTCTGTGTTAAGTTGCCTGGCCTTGGGAACACGGCGGTTCTTCGTGGTTTGCCTGCTCTGAGACACGAATTCAATTCCGCTTTGAAATCAAATTCGGGGTTTGACTTTAAAATGTAAAATAACTAGGAACTGCCGAAAAAAATTTTTTTGTGGTTTTCTTTTTAATTAAACTAGCTGGCATACAATGTTGGTCTCAGGTGTACAGCACAGTGACTGCATTTACATACCGCACAGAGCGGTCACTACACTGAAATACCATGAACTTTGCATTTTAAGGTTAGTTATGTCATAATTATGTTACCAGTTTTGGGACACTTGCCGAGTTACTCCTAATCCAGGTTTTCGGGGCTGGGGGGTGGGAGTTCTCTTTCTGCCAAACATGCACATTTGAATTTCCCAAATAGGCAGTTTTTAAACTCTTTTTCTTTCAATCAATACTATTTACTACTGATGGGCTTAAACATTAACTTAATATTTTAAAAAAGGATGATGGCTCTAGGAATGCAGCAGCTACTATTCTGTAACTAAAATATGTTGTAAAATTTTAAAAAATAAAAATACATGTATAAGGGAGGCAGGGATCACAAAGGTACAGAAGGACATTTAGGGGTTAATGGACTCATTATCTTGATTGTGGAGATAATTTCCTGGGGTCAGAAGTGATGACATCTTAAACTCTATGTACAGTTTATTGTATGTCAGGTATACTGCAGTAAAGCCTGAAAAAAAGTATTCAAAAGTATATTTAATACCACAAAAGAATATGTAATGATACAGTAAAAAGAGGTAAAATGTAATAAAAACCCATGACTGTTCCCCCAAACTAAAGCATCACCAAAGCTGGCGTCAGCCCAAATGTTTCTCCTCCATCCTGCCTCTCCTTACCCAGGTAATTGGTGCATCTAGTCTGGCAGATTTTGTATTTATCATTCCCTTGCCTTAAAAAAAAAAAGTTTCATCACATATATTTGCAAATGTTTTGATTTGGTTTGCTTTTCTTTGGAGCTTTATAAAAATAGTGTGTGACTGTAGTCCATTCATTGCACTGATCATGTTTTTTATTTTGTTTTGCTGTCAACAACTGTACTCCAAGAGTATTTCTTGTTTCTTGTCTCCTGGGCATAAGTACAACAACCTCTCTGGAGTGCACAGTGTAGACTGCATGAGAATGTTTTAGGGAGCCGGGGTAAAATAGATTGAAATACTAGAAGGAAAATGCATGAAACTTTAGGATTCTTTTTTATGTCTTCATGGAAGATTTATAACCCTAATGGTTAGTTCAGGTCATAGTTTTTGAACATTTGCACGAGAAACCAAGATTCCTTGTTCATCTGTATATGACGAGTCTCTCCCTTTGAAATCACATTGTAAGAAGTCTGGCACTATTTGAGATCTCCTATTTCAAAGTAAAAATACGTACAGTAGAAAGAAAAACACTTGATTGCATGTGACATAAATTGCTGTTTGTGTTCCCCTCTCCCACCTTGTGTGATTGGGCAAAATACAGGCATACATTGGAGACTGTGGGTTCAGCTCCAGACCACAATAACAAAGCAGGTATCACAGTAAAGCCAGTCACCTTCTTTTTGCTGGTAGAAGGTCTTGCCTTCAGTTAATAAAATGAGGTGTGCCTGTCCTTCCCATTTCTGTTGTGCCTCAACATACTCACATGAAAGAAACCTGTCCAAGTTTATCCTTCCAGTTTTGCTGACCTTGGTTAAGGAAAGCACCTCTCAAATGGCAGGGTGTTTAAGGAAAAGGATTAGGCATGTCCTTTGGAACATTTTTGGAGAAAGATATGTGGTGGATATTTATCAGTATGTGTTAACCATACATTTAAGTGCTTTGTACTTCCACAGCCTCAGATTTGCAAGTGCCCCAAGGTGTGCTTCTGGAGCAGTCTTTTATTTATCATGCTGACTGCGATGCTGTGACAAATAAGGGAGCAACAGTAATTTCCTGAAAAGGGATGTGTATGGAGGTAATGAGTTGACATATAGCTTTGAATAATCTGTTTTTATTTAAAGGCATGGGAAGAGAGATGATTTGAAATGTTCTTAACAGTATGTGTAACTTGCAGACAAATAATCGGGATGCCTTGTTTTGGAAGGGCTGTTTCGTTCTATTTTAAAAACCTCATTTTTCTACTTGATTATAAGGGCAATGTGGGGGGGGGGTTGTTTTTTACTTGAAGAAGGAATAGAAAATCACAAAGAATAAATAACCATTGTTAATATTTTGGCAGGTATACCCCCGGTCTTTCTGTTTGTGTGTATTCTTCATATCATAATCAACTATAAGTTGAATTTAAACATTATTAAGTGGCCTCTACCTTCAAAGCTTATCTCAAATATGATTCATGTCAATAGACAAAATAAAATTTTAACTTTTTACTGTGGCGCTTATACCCTAGACCAGCAATGTCCAGTGGAAATACAGTGGGAGCCATGTAAGTAATTTAAACTTCTCTGGTAGCCCTATTGACAAAAAAAGAGAGAAGCAGATGAAATATATTTTGCCTAACCAAAAATATGGTGATTTCAACAAGTAATCAGTATAAGAAATTTTTAATGAGATACTTTACTTTTCTTTATGGAGACCGTTGTTATACCCGATGTGTATTCCCCACTTAAATCACACCTTGGACTAGCCTTGTTTTAGATGCACGATAGCCATGAGGGACCGGGGGACCATGAGTGGATGGTGCTGCTCTAGACAACCTGGCCCTGCCAGCTTCGTAGATGGGTCTCCTACCACTCTCCTCCCGAGATGCCCACCTCTGCTTGAGCATGCCACGCTTATTCCCTTAACGTTGCCCCTTCCATCTAGAACAGGCATATTTCTGCTCAGATGTCATTCCTCCAGCAGTGCCTTTGCCGACCACCTTCCCTGTCTGCTTCATTGCTTTATAGAACCTGTCACCTGAAATGATGTATTTGGTTATTGTCTCTATCCCTGTGTGAATGCGAATTACATTTATCATTAGATCCCCATATATGAAGAATATGGTTTTTAAAGGGTGCATTCCATTTCATCTTAGGAGAGTGCTTTAATGACGAGTCACCTCTGGGTAACTTGCGTGTGCTGTGAAGATGGCCTTAGAAGCTCACTCTTCTCTGCGTTTCTCATTCTTTAGGATTTAATGTTTTTAAATTGCCGAGTTAAAGCATATGAACATTTTTTTATTTTTGTAAATATAGCCAGATGTTGTCTTAAAAGTTTGACTAGCATTATAGTATAAAGTTGACCAAATCATTATAAAGTTTGACCCCCCAAAATGAGAGAATATACATTTCCTGCTTGTCTTTACCAACATTGAGTATTTTCTTTCCTGCTTTCCTTCCCCCTTCATAAAATGTATTCTGTTTCTTAATTGTGATGATGAATAGAGGTGGGGGTATTGGACATCGTCTAGTCTTGTCTTTTGCTCCTTCCAGGTGGTGGTTTATATTTCTGATACCGTTTTAGCCTTTCATATTTGTAGGACAGCAGCCCTTTGCCACATAGTGCAAATATTTTCTGTGGCTCTTCATTTGCCTTTTGTTTGCATATAGTCTTTTTTTTTAAACCATGAAAGAGTTTTTGCTTTTTAAGAAGTTTAGGTTAATACTTTCTTTTTATGGCTTCCACTTTGCTTTCATATCTAATGGATTCTTCTACCCAGATAACTTTTCTTCCTGTTCTTGTCTGGTTTCATTTTTCACATCCATCTTTTTCTGTTTATCTGGGAATTATTTTGACATAATATGAAAGTGAAATAACTTACCTTATTTTTTAAATTTTTAATCAGTTATTTCAGCCCTATTTAAAAAATCTTTTTCTTGTTCCCTTGAAATAAAGCTCCCTGCATCATATACAAAATGCATATATACTTGGTTCTTTTTACTTTTCATTTAGTACCAATGGTTTGATATCAGTACACATTGTTTTAATAACTGGGAATAATGTGTTTTCATTTTGTTTTTCTAAGTCTCCCCCTTCTGTTTTTCTCCTCAGATTTTTGCTTATTGCTTTGTTAGTCCTCAAGTTTTTCATTTGATTTTCCAGGGTGTTCAGGTTGGTTTGGTTTTGAATTTTTAATTTAAAAATATTAATTGTATTGTTCCTACATTTAATATTTTATGTTGTATAATGAAAAATTTTTTCATGCTATTAAATTTTCCTTTGAGCATTGTGTTCACTATGTTTGTTAAGTTTTGACATGTGACATTTTTGCTTCATGTAAAATCCGTGCAGTGCAGTTTGCCTTCTTTCAGCCCCTGTCCCATGCTGGCTGGAGGTTGTGCTGAGCGTACAGTGATGAACCATATCCAGGTCTTTGCCTTCATGGACTTTACAGTCTGTTGGGAAACATAGGCCATTAACAAGCCAATGAGTAAAGAATTTTCATATTTTCTCAAGTGCCAGGAAGGAAAAAACTGTGGTGTGCTAAATGTTCTTAGAATGTCTCTGAGGATGAAACATTTAAGTTTACTTAAGGTACTGAGTGCATTTGGGGAATTTCTGTAGCTTTTCCAATCTGTTAGACATGTTTTTAAAAAAAAGTGATGACACACTGAATTTCTTTTGTAACGTTTTTGTAAAATTTGCCTTGCAAACAGTTTTAGCTTCACCCCCATCTTCCAACCAATTATTGCCTTGGAACTGTGCATCTGAGTTCTAAGGTCCAGAATGGGCTGGGGCCAGTTTCCCCAGTGCGGGAGCTGCTGCTGGCACAGAGGGAACTGGATGGATGGATTGGAATGACTGGAGTCTACTGAGTGAGGAGGACAAGCTTCCTTGCAAGACATACTTGGGAGACTTCTGTTATCTGAGTTGCCCGCCACTCCCACTTCTCTGCCTTCCTGTCCCGTTTAGATTCCATTGAGAGCAGTCTCCTATGAATAAATGATTTTGGCTCTTTCCTTCATTAATCTTACTGTATTTTCATTTTCCCCCACCTAATAAAAATACCTTTTCATACGCTGTCCCTGTTTACTTGCGGTTTCCTTGAAGAATCCTTCCTTGATGCTGGCAAAGAGGCGAAGTCCTTCTGTTGGCTCTATGTCTTCATTTCACATTGGATTTTTCTTCTGTAAACACTGGTAACATGTGCAGTTCATTAAGTGTGCTTGGTTTGTTTTAGTGTCTGTTTCTTCCTCTAGAGCTGTACTTTCCAGTCTGGTAGGTACCAGCCATTTATGACTATTTAAATTAATTGAAATTAAATAAAACTAGAAATTTAGATCCTCAGTCTCACTAGTCATATTTCAGGTACTTAGTAACCACATGTGGCCATTGGCTATTCTATTGGACAGCAGAGATAGAGCCTTTTGCAATGAAAATGGATCTTAATTTATAAATAATCATGTGGCTAATGACTATGTATTTTATTTAAATTTAAGTAGCCACATCTGACTTGAAACATGGCAAGTCTGAATTGAGATATGAGATATTGATTACATATTGAAGTAATGCTATTTTACATGTTTTGCATTAAAGATATTATTACAATTGATTTAATTGCTTAAGGTTTTAATATGGCTGCTATAAAATAGAAAATTGCATGTAGCTCCCGTTATATGTGTTGGACAGCATTGTTTGGACTAGACCCTAAGTTTATCCCATGGTGGGGACAGTTCCGTGTGGCATCCAACGCAGCTGGTGGTGCCCAGCATGGAGTAGGTGTTTGAGAGGTTGGATGAATGAATAAGCTTTTTTTAAACTTTGAATGTCACTCAGAGTGACATTCAAAGAGAACACTCTGAGTGATCAGAGAATGTTCCCTTTTCAACTTTCAGTTTTCAAAATTGTTGGCTTCTGACTATAACTTAAAAAAAATTTTCTATTGAGAAAAGAAGCTTTTCTTTTGATAGCTGTGTAAAAAATTAACCTCATTAAGTAGTGTGGGCCTTTCATCTCTTTTTTATAGCTTAGGCCGCTAAGGAGGGAGGGAACTTGAAGTCTGCCAGTTTGTTTCCTGCCGTTTTTCATGTCTAGCAGTTTACTTCGGCATGTTGTGTGTCACATGAAGTGTACAACTATGAAATCTTCATAGTTGAGGATCATGGTCCTTTTTCCCTTCCTGTCCTTTGGTCTCAGCATTGTGAATCCCCATTTCTTTTCAGTTTGCGTCTGTTTTGCTGACCCTTTAGACTGAAAGTGGTTTACTGTCTCATGGAAAGAGAGCCCTTCTTTCAGATAGGTTTTTGCTTTCCTTTTGTTTCCTTAGTCTTTAGTATTTTGCTGAGTGGGTTATTACCACCCTCCCCCCTTCCATATTTACCTTGTGTTTCTTCCCCTTAATGAGTTAGAGGATGCATCTCAGGAATTGCAGACTCAAATACATACCTCACTTTTGTAGGCCATGTGTGTTTGTCGGGAATATTTGTAAAAACTAATTTCTTTTGTCTAGTTCGTGGTTTTCAGACTTGATCCTTAGTGACCCCGGCCATGTTTTGCCAGTGGCAGGGCCTGGTCCTTTTATCTGTGTAAACCACCTGTGGGTGCCCAGGGATGATGCCAAGGGTACATTTCTGTTGCAGGAAGAACAGTTTGAGCTGTTCTCAGTCCTGTAAAATTCTAAGGGAGTTTTCACTCTGCTCTCTTTGTACAGGCAGTGATTCCTAATAGTCTAGGTATTGATTCTTTTTTTTTTTTTGAAAAGGAAAGGAAATGTTTATTTAATGCTATATAGACTTAAGGTAGCGACCTAACATCTTCATTAAAATATCAAAGTCCTTTAAGATACCCACGGATGCCCACAGTGCTTCCTTCTCCCCCTGCCCTAATTCAGGGTACTGTAACTCGGGGTGGGGGGGTGCGGTGGAGAAGCAAACGTCCGGGATCCAGGCTCCTGACACCATCAACTGTGTCACCATCCAGGCAGGATCTCTGATTAACACAAAGCCATGTGGCACCTTCTCATGGCCTACTGACAAGAGTTCATTCACCCTTCTTCTAGGCAAAGTATATCCTGCTTCCACGCAGCCAAAGGGAGTACCCTGATGCCGTGTGGTCTTCTTTTACCAAAGCTGTGGGGGTCTGCACTCTGGCGAAACTACGTTGCTGTCTCTGGCAAAGCTGCGAGGGGGTCTCCACCCCGCCAAAGCCACGTGGCTCCCCCTTCACCTAAGATACAGGGAGGGGGTCACCACTGGGCCAAAGCTGAGTGGCAGTTCTCTGCTAAAGCCACATGGTGATTCTCCCTCACATGGCTGCAGGGGTCCTGACTCTGCCAAAAGCCCGTGGTTCTCCCTCTGGCCAAAGCCGCATGGCTCTCTCTCTCCACCAAAGCTGCAGGGGTCTGCACTCTGGTGAAACGGCATGAATCTCCCTCCAGTGCTGCAAAGGGGTCTCCAGTCTGCCAAGCTGCGTGGTTCTCCTCCCAGGTATTTAGTCTTTATGGCAGGGCCTTTTAAATCAAAAGTGAAATGAGACCAAGCGGTTCAACACCTCATTCTCTTCTAAATTGTCTGTAGGTGATAGGCTCGGGGAAACCTCTGAGCTCCCACAAAGAGTGCACAGTGAGTCCTTTGAACACTTGATGTTCAGAAAGGGATGTTGTCACACTCATGGAGTCTTTGCAGACGCCTTGTTCCTGTGCAGTAATACTGTTTCATAGGAAAATAATCTGGGTCGTGATACTGCTTTCCTTTTATTTCTTTTTTGCTGCTTTCGTCTGCTACCGATTAGAAGTAGAATACAGTACCCTTAATTTTCACCTGTAAGCCATCTTGAGATGATATTTGTCACCTTGAACTTCCTTCAGGGAGATCCCTGAGATCTTTGAGCAGTGAGGAGTAGCTAAATCCATCTCTCTCTTTTCTGTTGGTTACACATTGAGAGTGGTCTTGCTGATGTATTAGTGTTTGTAATGCGTGTTGTTTTATACAAATAGTTAACTTTGAAGTGAAAAATTGTGTCAGAGCAAAGGTTTATTTGGTTCCCATCACTGTCTACTAATTTTATGCTTGCCAAATTTTAATATTTAAATATTTGTCATCCCTTTTTCCATAACCCTGTAAAATTTGAGCCATCTAAAACGTGTTCTCTCAAGTTTCACGCTGCAACTCAAATTGTGTGTCCTATGTGTTGTTTGCTTCTGTACCTCTTCTGCTTCCTGTGGTCTTTCGCAAGTGTCTACACAGTGGGGAGAAAACCTAAACTTGACTCCTGAAGTGCTGGGCATTCAAAGCCATGGACCTTGGCAAGGGATCTTGGAACTGGACCTCTGAACTGGCTCTTTCAATTTGACCACTTAAAAGGCATAATAGATCATGCAGCTGTTTGGGCTTCTGCAGGGTGTTGCTCCATATTCATATCTAGTTGTAATTATGTGAATTTTCATTTTCTTCCAAAGGCTCCTCTTTGTAGTCAAAACAAGCTTGTTGGCTTTGTGTTTTAATGTATGAATTTTCTTTGAGGAAAAATGCAAGATTTTGAGCTTTGAAAATTAAATTTAAATTAAAAATTCTTTATATAAACTTAAAGTGTATTTTAAGAAGAGCCATTCTAATTTGCTTTAATTTTTAATTTGTTTTTGTAAATCAGTCAGAATTTTTGTTAGAGGTGAAAAGTATACTTTATTGAACAAAGTAAATGTTATTCAATAAAACGATGATTAATGTTGGAGTTTAAAACATAACAGTTCTAATTAAATAAACACATAGTGAAATATAGCAGACTTAGTGATGTGTAAAGTGACAGGTCTTTTTTGGTTTAAAAATCAGAGTGTCCATATACTCTCTTTACAAAACTCTGAAGTAGAAATAACATTTTATATTTCAGTGTTTTAAGGGGAGTATACATACCCTTTACCTGCATCTTAGGGTGCCCATGCCACCTTAACATAGTAAGTAGGGTGCAAAATAGTATCCACTCTTATTTTTAAAAACAACATTAAAAAAACCAACTTAAGCTATCCTACACTTTTTACATGAACACATCATTAGAACAAGTTGCCTTTCCTCTTATAGATGCCTGTTTGCTGTGTGTGAGTCTTTGCCTTGGCAAAGCACACACCATCAGACCTGTCAGTCTGCTGCTAGAAAAATAATATATGTTCATTTTTCTTCACTTTTAAGTAGAAATGTCAATTTTGACGCCACTGAAAGTTTTACTCCAGCTTTCCCGAGAATGTAAGTATAAGTGAATTTGATAGGTAGCTTTGAAATTCATGTTTTTTTTGCATTCAGTATTTTAGTGCTATATATTTTCACTTAAGTTACCGTCTTCTTAAGTTTTAAAGAAAATACTCTCTTGTTCCTCCAAGCACAATGTTGCTATAGGTTTTCTATTGCTGTTCTAAAATTTTCAAGCAAAATATGAACTCTATTGAAAAAGTCTTTATGAAGCATAACTTCACCTTCATGGCTCTGTAAAAATACCAGATGAGTTAGGTTTAAAGGTATTGTATTCTAAACAGCTGGGCACTGAACTGCAAATTAAAGCAGCTTCTGTGACATTTTTCACTGCTGTAAGTTTATTTATTTTTACCCAAACAAAAGAGTAAGCAAATAGCATAGGGTGGGAAAACTGAAACGTCAGCTACTGTTACTTTAAGAAACCAGCTTAGCCAGGGGGGGGGGTTTAGTGCGTGTAACCTAACATGCTAGCAAGGAAAAGTTCTTTAAAATAATGGATATTAGCTGTATCCAGTCACAATGAGTAGTTTCACTCACAGGGCGGAGACTCTGCTCTTCAGCCACTAGCATCAGAGAAGGTGGAGCTTGATGTTCAGGTTTGGTTGCTTTGGGTACAGCTTCAAGTGAAGTTAATCTGAGGTGAAGCAAACAGAAAATTGTGGAGGTTTTGTTGGTAGGATTTTTGTTCTCATCTTCTAACGATCCTTATTTTTACACTTTTGCTCCTTTATGCTTCTGTGTTTGCCAGGTTTTGTCATTGTTGCTGTTTTCTGATGCAAACTGAAAATTAAAATTAAGCAGGGAAGCAGAACAAAAGGGCTGTTTGGACAGGAAATAGGTGTTCAGAGAATCAAACTTGGTTTTCTTCTATAATTATTTTTAGTTCAGAATCTGAGTGTCATTTAAAAACTGTTTAAATCAAAATCCTCTCCAGTAACAGGCTCTGCTCTTGGACTGGGTGTTTGAGCAGTCATTTGTCAGTTTTTATAAAATGACATATTGAGGAGGTCGATTTGATATGCCATTTTCCTTAAACTTAAGGTGTTAAGTTGCTAAAAGACAGATAAATGTGGTAGGCTTAAATTTGTTTTAATTTGTTTTGTTTTGTTTTGTTTTTTGAGAATTGAAATGCCAGTTGTTTTTCTTTTTTACCTCCTGCACACACCCCCTTTTAACTTCAGTATATTTTAAATTCAGCAGTGTGTTGACATTTTTAATAAGCTCATAATTTTAGCTCTTTTTAAAAAAAGAACACTGATATATTTTATATAAGACCAGGTAAAACTGCTTTCTCCTTTATTCAAACTTTATTTATTTCAAATGTGTAGATAAGTAATTAACACCCTTTTGAAACAGGAAATGAATGGGTATATATTTCTAAGACCTAGAAGGAGGCTACCAAAACTTTTTTTCAAAAGTATCTAAATCTGTTGACAATTCTTACTTAGGACATAATTGTTGTATTATGTTTCAGTCCCAGAAGTTTTCTTTAGAGGTACTTTCTTTCTATTGTTCTTTAATTTCATGGAAATTAAGGTATAAAAGTTTATTTGCATAATCAGCCCAAATGCCAGCTAAGCATTTCAGCCAGTGTGATTCTTGTCTTTGCTATGCTGCTGCTTCCAGATCATGCAGTTTTTTAAATTAATGCTTTTCTGCTCTATTGCCTAAATAGTATAATAAAAATAAAATTAAGAAAAGTTACCCATATACCCACAAGATTATAGTGTGGTCTTATTTTTTTCCTCTTCCCTTCTATACCCTACAATGGTTTTCCCACAATTGTAAAGAAGTGCAGATTTTTTACTACAGTGTGTCTATCATCTGCTGTTAAAATTATTTTAAGTTTTTGTTGCTGTATAATTCTTTTGTTAGTGGGACCTTATTTTATCTAGACTTTTGCCTGTTTTATATTTAGATTGTTCCTAGTTCTTTACCATTTAAAGTGGCATTGTTTTGAACAGACATCTATGTGTAAATTTTTAAATATTTTCCTGGTTTTTTTTTTTTTTTATGATTTATTTGCGCTGGAAAAATCCCTTGGAGTGGGCTTACCTAGATCAAAGGATATGAAAACTTCATTGGCCAAATTGATTTTCAGAAAGGGCACACCAATTTCTGTGCCACCAGCGGGATATGCTTCAAAATGTCTTTAGTGGTGACCCCTTATGTGTTCTGTTAAAGCGTGCCTCTGAAGCCCTCTGACTTATTGATTAGTTTTGCCTAAACTAATAACCAACTTTACATTTCTCTTTCCAATACGTAGATGGATCTAAACCCATTTTCTGGACATTAAAATCATCTGAAGGAAATTGGGAAAATTTTTACCCACTTAAATGAATGATTATATTCTTGTTGGGTATTTTACTTGTTATGTATATTGCTACCCATAAATACAAGGCTGAATATTTTACACTGGCACTGTGGTTCAGGCCAGGCTTCCTGAGTACGTGCTTCTGCTAAGCATACACCAGAAGAAACATTTTCTTGCAAGAAAATATCTCAGAAACATTTTTGGAGTGGGAGCTGGAACAGTGCCAGTTAACATTACCTCTGTCTGAACAGATATGAAAAGCTTTTATTGCTATTTGTGCATTTCTGATATTTTAAAATAAAGTATAGATACAGCATATGTATCTATATACTTAGGATTTAAAAGTGGTACATCAGCACCTTCCTAGCATTTCACAGGTATTCGAATAAAGGTAAGATGGCGCCACACGCGGTGGTCCTGGACAGGCTTTGTCTGGCTGTGCCTGCTGCTAACTCGCACTCTTGCCAGCCAGGCTGTGAGCTGCAGTGGGCTGTAACTGTTCAGGGTGTGAACTTGTTAACTACTTACTCTTCCAGAACAAACTTTTAAGAGTTGTTTTAAAGCAACAATCAAGACAATTGAAAATACTAATATAATTTTAAAATGGGAGGCGATGATAAGTCCTGGGTTAAGCTCTAACTCATGCAACCAGTAGTTGAGCACGTATGACCTTGAATTTGTCTAGCTCATTTTGCAATTTAAATAATTTAACTTATTACCTGTACTTTTTAAAAATTTACTGATAACAGTGTGTCTAACTTTCAGAGCTCATATTGGGTGTGTTGGTTATTTTGTGTGTTTCGGGGGAAAGGCTTTTTTAATGTGTATTTTGCTTGTCATTCCTGAAAAGATTGATTTTCTAGACACTTTGGTTTTCTTATTTAAATGGAATAGAAAAGAAACCTTAAAACTCATCACTTTTAATTAGTGAAAAAAATTCTTAAGAAATACATCTTCAACCCATTTAAATTTGCTAGATGTGTTAGAATTTATACAGATAAATACTTTATTCATGAATAGAATGATTTTCACTTGAATATTTAAACATTTTTGTTGATGCTTAAATATGTGTCATAAATATTTCCTTTGTTCTACATTTGAGGATACACATTTAATTTTCTTCTTAAAAGATTAATTTTATTCCTGCCAGGTAGAGATGAAGGTAATTGTAAATGTAACAATTTCAGTGGAAGTCATTTCAAGCTTGGCTGTAGATTACCACGTTTTGATGGGAACCCAAGTAAAGGTTCACCTCCTCTAGAAACACTGGCACTTTGAAAATGATCATCTTCATTGACTCTTTGCTGTAGTGCCGCAGTACTGGGCTCTGGTTGACGGGGCCAGGGGTACCTAGTATAGACGTTTCCTTCAGAGGGTGGAAACCAGTTTTCTAGAGGGAGGAGAAAACTCTTTAAATGCTGTGATGTTGAGGCAAGCTGAGACCAGTGATAGAGTTCTGTTGTATACTTTTAGAATGAAGAGAGAGTGATCTAGAGGGGATAATAAATGCATTTAAAGCCTCTCTTGCCAGTCTCTTTTTGAGAGGAATGCAGTGATTTTTTTGTCTAATAACAAAAGGAAAATTTTTGGTGGGCCTTAAGTTGGTAAACTGAGGCAGCCTGGAACCAGTGGCTTAGTGGTACCAAGGTCTCGTTGTTCTCTGTCATAGGGGGACTCTACAGTTTTGCAATGTATGTCCTGTACAGCTTCTTTATAGAAGTCAGTAAATGTTTTGGGGGCTAATTTTTTTGTGGATAACTTTTTCCTTTTCAAAACTCTCCTTATTAGTTCAGTGACACTGCTGGGGCCACCTCCTGTCTGTGCTGTCTGCCCTTTGCAGATGTTACCTCACTAGAGCCACTAAGTGTTGGACTTTTGTAGGGCTTGGACCTTCACACTGTCCTCACTATACCTCTGGGGTGATCTTCAGTTCCCTGTGTTCCTTATATGTTAATGGTTGCAAGATCTGTGTCTTAAGTCCAGATTTTTTGTTTGCACTTGAAACCCATATTCATCTAGCTTATCAGTGTTTCTTCCGTACGGACATTGAACTTAACCTGTCTAGCCCTAACTGCTTGTTTTGTCCTCCCAGCAGTCTCTCTCATACCCTTTCCCCTCCTGTTGAAGCCAGTGGGTGGCACCACCATCGGAGCCGGATCCTGGGGCATTCTGGTCTCCCTTCTCCTTCACCCCCAGGTAGCCACAGCTTTCTGTCCATTTTAAATCTGTAGCATCTCTAGAATCCATACACTTTTTTCCCTTCATGTCAGCACAGGCCACACTATGGTTTCTCATTTAGATTACTGAAACAACCTTCTAACTGATCTTTGCTTCCAGTTTTGGCTCTCTGTAATACGTTCTTCACTGTGTAATCAGATCTGTCTTTCTCTGCTTACAATTCTTTCTGAATTCTTTAAACAAAATTGTTTTTTGTTTTTTTAAAGATTTTATTTATTTCAGTATGTGAGAGATACATCAATCAGTTATCTCTTGTACACCCCCACCTGGGGACCTGGCCCACAACCCAGGCATGTGCCCTGACTGGGAATTGAACCAGTGACCCTTTGGTTCACAGGCCAGCACTCAATCCACTGAGCAACACCAGCCAGGGCTGGAATTTTCTTTCAAATACTATATTTCTTTATTTCTCTCCATTGTCTCCCTCTAACATATTTTAAGGCAAAAAAACAAAAGCCTTTTTCATCAATAGCTTTGAAAGCATGTTAGTGGTAACAGGAAAAGATCAGGTGGATAGAACTTTTGAAAATATAGGTGAATATTGTTTTCTTTGAAAGGGTTGAATTCTTATGTGTAGTTGGGAGTTAACGCAATTTTGCACTTTTAATAAAATCCATGTTTTCCCATTATAAAAGCAGAAGTTGTGGGTTTTTTGGTTGGTTTTAACAATTAAAGCATTTTAGAGGCAGGAAATGCCATAGTCCTCTCAAATGTTAAATGTGGCATATTTTACTATTCAAGTAATCTTTTGCTGTTTTTTAAAATAGTAAAAGTGCAAAATAATAAGGTATTAAATAGGCTTTAAATGTTATAACAATAATATATAATTTGAAAAGACTGTATTACTTGGTTTTCATTAATACAGAATCATTTTTCTCAAATTTTTAGGTAATTGCTTACAACATATAATGTATCTTTTTTCAGTGAATGTCAAATCTTGGCAGACTTACTCTCTCGCCCCCAAATCTGAGTGGCTGATCCCTGTGTTGAGACCCCCCCCCTTACTGTAGTTGTCATAAGCACGAAGTGCCAACGAGGTGACAGGTAAAAAAACTTGTTCCCTACCAGCTGCTGTGGTTAGTACTGACCGTGTTTTTGTACCTCTAGCCAGCCAAAAGCACTTGCTAACATTTTAAGTAGTGGTTTTCCAAAGTTTATAGTGGGAAACCATTGGTTTTTTGAGAGGTTTCTTTTGAAATGCAGCCTTTGACCTCATTTTAGTTGACCTAAATTATTCTAAAATCATCATGTCTGCACTAATTTGAAACCATTTTTCTTTTAACTGTAAATATGTACTTACTGTGTTATATGTTAAAGTAATATATTCCGGTAGATATCTCAGGTAGTTGTTTTCAAACTTGAACGAACCTGAGCATCCCTTAGGAACTTGCTGGAGCATGGTTCTCCTTGGACTCAGCCTCCAGAAATTGATTCAATAGGTGTGAAGTAGGTATAGGAATGTGCAATTTTCTGATTCTGTTAATTCATATACTTGAGAAACACTGATGTGAAGGTTATATAGGGAAATCCAGATTTAGTGATCAATTCGGGAAGACTGACTTTTTGAGCTTGCTCATCTTTGGAAATTTTGGGTCAGACTCCACTTGGTTTTTGGCTCTGGCTGACTTAAAGCCAGGTTGTTGGGACTTTAACTTCTTAGCAATAAATATATTGAGGCCAGTGTTGGAGCTCCAGCAGATTTAAGGCCAGTAAAGAAGGAGAACAATAAATAAATAGGGCACACTGTTGATGAAGTGGAAACAATTTTCCCCTGAATGCTAAGTGGCTTCAAAGAGTATGGTGCCTAGCAGTTTATTTTGTATTTTACAACCACACATAGAACAGAAGAGAAAAGCTTTTTGGAATGGCTGATGTAGGCCTGCCAAACAGTATGAGTCAGGTACCACTGACACAGGAACCTAAAATTACCAAGGTAATCTCTACATAACAGCGATTTTCACTCAGTGCACCACAAGGACTTTTAAAACATGCAGTACCTGACTGTTTAGTCAGGGCCACTGACCTCCTTTCCCTTAGATTGTCAAGTAAACAAATGACAACAGCCCTGGTCAGCCAGGTGGCTCATTTGGGGCTCAGATGGTTGGAGGCTCAGGGTCCATCCCTGGTGGGGGCGTGTACAAGAGGCAGCCAGCTAATGTGTGTGTGTGTGTGTCTCTCTTTCTCTCTCTGTTTTACCCTTCCTCTGTCTCTAAAATCCAGAAATGTATCCTTGGGTAAGGATTTTTAACAAAATGACAATAGCCAACAACAATAGCAGTCCAATATGAATGAATCTAAATTATTCCTATTTTTTGGTCAAATCAGCAAAATATATTTTTTGATGTGCTACAGAATTTTAGTAGTTTATGTACACCATCAGATGAAACAAGTGTGAAAGTTGCTGCTACATAATGTTGAAACCTCATCAATGCAGGTTCTAGTGGTAACTCTTAAGTCGTTGTAGACCTAATGTGCTTCAACTTTTCTCTAATTAAGGGAGGCTTGAAAATGTGTCAGATTACTAGTTTTTTTGATATTTGAAATATTGAAAATATACATGTGGGATGTCTTAATGGTGTGAAAAAGAGACTCCTTCAGTTGTACTTATATACAATCTTTGTTATGCCTTTTTAAAATGACCTGGGGTGCCATTTAAATTCTTGAAGAGAATGTAGAATAAATTAGAAAGTCATAAACATGGACTTGTCATCTGGCATACTATTTTTAGGTTGTATAGATGAATCTCCTACTGGCTATATAATGGCCTGAGAGGAGGAGAGGAGTTAATTTAAATTGGATTAGCATGTTCCACACTGTTCAAGTATGCCCTGATTGATCTTAAAATTAAAGATTGGTAAGACTGGTAATTTGATTTTTACTTGGGTGATGAGATTGATTTACTAGGGGTTCAGGGTTTGTTTTTGTGATGTGGATAAATGCAAGTTAAATGTTAATTCATTATATGAACATTTGAGGGCTAGAACTCTGCATAAACTTAGGGCACCTGTTCTCTGCAGGGGTGCCAGGTACTAGAAACCCCATTCTGAGTCAGCAGGTGGTTCCTGAAGTCCAGGCTCCCAAAACGACCTGCCTCACTGGGCCCAGAAAGTGGCTTGTGTACTGACCTATGCTCTGTTTCTAAGAAGTGATGTTTTTGTACTTAGTTTTTTGCATATATATCTATCCCACTTGCAACAGGTAGGATTTCTCTGCAAGATAACCATTAACCTGGACAAATGCAAGAGTATTTATTTATAGGGGAAAAAATGATTTGATGGTTGTTCGATACCTTAAAGAAAAATCAACTGTGTATCCTCAATGAAAGTATAATAAACTGAACAGGGTATTGAAAACATATCAGTTATTCAATATTAAAATTTTTGTTAGATGGGTAGTAACATTTTAATTCATTCAAATTTCTAAAAGGTAAGAGCTGTGGGAAAAGGAGCTCCACCTAATTCACTGAGGCTGGATTTGCGTCATAGGTTGTTGTATTCCTCACAGCCATGCTGTTTATCTTGGAGTATTTTATCTTGACAGCTTTGATAAAAATTGTTTAATTGAGAACTTTTTATTAAAAAAAAAAGCTATTTTGAGCACTTTAACTTCATGGTAAACAAGTAAAATTTTTTAATTATAATTTTTCTTAAAAATACTTTTACATTTTTTGAAGTTCTGTAAAGAGGTCTTGGCCTCAAATTACCTAATTTACTGTAAATTAATCTGTAGGCTTTATATTTGAATACTGGTGACTAATCTTTTCAAGAGAAGGATCTTCTTTAAAAAATGGAATTTCTCATCTGAAAAATTGAAAACTCTTTAGAACATGAACTGTTTTGTAACATAACTTTGAGCAAGGAAGTGCAGGGAAAATTGCTTTCTCTGTATTTTCTAAAGAACTAGGAAACGTTCCTAAGTGATGAGGGGCGCTGCCTTTGTTTGGGAGGTAGCTCTTGCTGACAGGCAGTAAAGTCCTTGATGTCAGTCACACTTTAAAATCCAGTACTAGCAAGTAATGTTTTGTAGAATTTGTCATAATTATAAGCTCCCCCACACATATACATAACTTCAGGTGACGAACGTGTTCAAGCTCCAGCTAATGGCTTTGTGCTTATAAAATAATATGTGTGGCTTAAAAAGCAATCCCACTTGATATTGTTCAAGGTATGAAATCATTTTCAGGGTGTTGAAATGATGTGAGAAGTGCACGTAGAGGGAAGATAAGAAAGGGGAAAGTTTGTTTTTCTGCTTGCAAATAATGACAGTGATTAATTAGAAAAATTTTTTAAGATAAAAAATACTAGTAGGAAACTGGTAACTTGCAGAAAACTCATCAGTCATGTGGCTCCTCTGGGCAGAATGCAGACTTACATTGCTTATCCTCTACCTGGCACAGGTAAAATATCAAAAGGGTCTTTTCCACTCCTGTTTTATTGTTTTTATTCAGCTTTATTGAGGCAGATTTGCATACAATGAAATGTACTAGTTGTAAGTGTGCAGTCTTCGTTACTACAGGTGCACTAACATAGGCGTGCTGTGGAGCACTCCCACCACCCCAGAAGGCTTCCTCGTGTCCCTTTGGAGTTGATCTGCACTGGGGCCTGCATCTGGTCTCTGCTGTAGTTGCTTTTTGTAGGATTTCATGTAAATTGAATCACGTATAATGTGGCCTTTTGTATGTCTTCTCTCACTTAGTGCAATAATTTGGAGATTCACCTAGGTTGTCAAGTTCGTCAGCGGTTCATTTTTTTCTATTGCTGAACAATATTTATTTCATTGTGTGGGTATTTCACAGTTTGTTCATGCATTCACCATCCGATGGATATTTGGATTGTGTCCCATTCTTGGCCCTTTCACATCAGGCCATTATGAAAATTGAGCACAAGTTGTTGTGTGGACGTGTGTGTAAGTGCCAAGGAATGGGAGCTCTGCTCCAGTTTCAATAAAGGCTTTGCTTCTTAGCTCTGGTAGGGAAGATAGAAAAATCTTGCATGTTTTCTTTCACTCATATTCTCTCTCTCTGTTTTCTCTCCCTCTGTTGTCCCTTTATTTCATGGTTTTGTGCCACTGACATGGTTGTGGATTATCTGTTTGCGTGTTAGCCTCTCCGTGGGAAGTGTGCCAAGGCCTCGTCCTCTCCAGGTGCTCCGTAGTGACTGTGTGCTTCCGTGGCTTTTTATTGGCATGGCCAAGTTTTGTTTATTGCTTTCCTTGTATGTTATTGATTACTCATTATCTCTTGGTTTGGTTGTGCTTTGTTACCTGGCAAAACCAGAAATTAACATAATTTGGAGTTTTTGACAAGAAGACACACCTTCACTGCTGTGTTCTCAGTGGGAGAACAGCAGTGTTCTTTTAGAGAACTTTCTCTCTCGTCTTTAACAGCCAAGAGGATTGCGGGAAGTTGCAGTGGAAAGCAAGGTAGGAAGGAGGCAGACATGCCCTTGACTCAGAGCCACTGAGTCACACGCTGTCATTTAGCCCTCACATTGGATGTTTGCAACACGAACATTGTTTACCTACAATTCATCAAATAGATCATCACAAACCATTTTTGATCGCTGTTGGATTGGTGTGGAGTGTAGGGAGGTAAGGTAGGAAATATGGTTCCCTTGTTAGGTATTCAGAATCCTTAGAATGTTTACATTCAAATGTTTATTTTTTTCAGGTTTTAGTTTGAAATAATTTCAAGTTTATAGAAAGCTGCATTAATGATACAAATAATTTTTCCATATACCCCTTGGTAAGGTGCACTGATTGTTAACATTTTGCCCATTTGCTCAGTCATTCTCTGATGTTATTTTTTCTAGAATTTTTGAGAGTAAGTTGAAGATCATGTCCCTTTACCGTGAAATACTTAGTGGGTATGTACTTCTAAGAATAAGGGCATTCTCATATTTTCAGGGACATTTCAGTTCCTGCATTAAGGAAATTTAACACTGACTTAGTACAGTTCTCTAATGTAATGATACAGTCCATGTTTATATTTCTCTGCCTGTCTCCGTGATGCTCTTTGTAGTTTTCCTCCTGGTCCAGGACCCAGCACAGAATCATTCACTGCATTTAGTTGTTCTGTCTCCATTCTCATTTACTCGGGAACGTTTCCTTAGCTTTTCTTTGTCTTTTATGGCATTGACATTTTGGAAGAATGACAGACCATTTATTTACAGAATCTCTCTCCTTTGGGTTTGTGTGATATGTCCCTGTGAGCAAGTTTAGGAAATGTAGCTTTTGCTGAAATGCTACATCAGTGACATGTGCTTCTGAGTGCATCACATCAGGAGGCATATGTCCACTTGGCTGGTTGTGATGCTAATTTTGATCTTTTGGTTAATGTGGTGTCTGTCAGATTCTTCCACTTAAAGTTAATGTTTTCCTTTGGTAGTGAGTAATTTGTGGGGAGATACTTTGCGATTCACTGTATATTATTCCTCAGGAAACCTTGATCCACAAAGAATTGTAACATTCTTTGGTAATTTTAGCTGAATCACTCAATAAATATTAATTATTGTACAGGGAGCATGCTTTTGTTTTACAGCCCATGATTGATACAGTGAAAATCACAAGGTTTTAATAAGTTCCACTGAATCGCAGACTCTTGGACAAATACGTTAACCTGTGTGAAAATTAATTTGTAAAGTTACAACTTTTATGAGGTCTTGATTTTTTTCTTAAATCATTCATATACAGTGTAAGTAGATTATAAAGAAACATTTGAATTATTTTGAATGAGCCCTGAAACCTTCAGTCATGTTTGAGAGCATAGCAAAGGTACAATAAATATTTCCGCATTAAGTGATACGTGGAAAACTTGTGAAATTGTAGTGTTTGGCTGTTGTTTCTCATAGTGTTTTTAAACCATGTTGTTAATATAAATAGAAGGTGTACTGTGTTTGTGAAGTCCTGAAATCGAGGCCAATATTGTATTTGTAGGGGAAAAGTAGTTGTCTGGGTATTCTAGGGTAGTTTGATTGAATGCAGTTTTACTTTTCAGACCAGTCTTCTAATGCTTGATTGACCTGTAGGAATGACCTGTAGGAATAACGGTGCTGTAGAAATTTGAATCTGTGGGGGATTCAACCAGCCATGATGAATGTAGAAATGGCTCCTCCTATCACATAAGGACCAAGAATCTCCCCCTCCCCATTCAGGAGGTGCCAAAGAGGGATATATTCCTGGGACACCGAGGTCACTCCATTGACTGTCATTCCTTAGTTGTTATTTAGCTGTTTATGCTAAATAAACTAGCTAGACCTTAGAAAAATAGAAAAATACCTAGTTTACTCATTTTACATACATATGACTTTAAAAATTAACCCTTGCTCCCCTAGCTTGTGGCGAGGCGAAGACAAATCTCTATGTTAAAGTCATCTGTTTTTATATTATACAGTGGTGTCAAATACCAAATGAAATAATTTTATTTCTTAATTGTACCTCAAAAACTCTTTTTAGATAGCTGTAATAGTGAAAGTACTCCTTTAAATTTTAGACAGTTAAAATATCCATAGTCAATTTTAACTGTCTCAACTCTGTTTCATGTTAAATGTGTTACAGGAATGAATCTGAAGTCTGCTGCAGGAAAACACTGAAGGCTTTAAAATGTTTTCTTGCATAAAACTCAGACTTAGTAGCTGCTTATGAGGATATAGGGAAGGCAGGAAGCTAATGTCTGTCTCAAGATACAGGACAGCTGTTTGCTCATCTACCTTCACTGTGTGAGTAGACTTAAGCCTGTGACCCTGTGTAATTGGGCATAGTAACTGAAACATTTTCGATGTGAAGTGCTCAAGACACCTTAAGTCAGCATGATGAGGCATTTTTTTAGGGTTCTTTTTTGTGTGTGGGGGGTAGGATACTGAGGATTTAAAATACTGAGGGTGGAGTGGGTGGTAGATTTTTTATTTATGAAGGATTTTTTTAGAATAACAATTAAAAACTAAATATCATTAGTTATGATATCTTTTTATCAGAATTATATTAAGCAGTGGAGTCCACATAACTAAATCTCATTGTGATACAAAAGATGATAATTCCTTAGATTGCTATTTATTTTGCATTCGATTTCAGCCTTTTTAAATTAATATATTGACCAAACAACCATAAAAATATTTTTTGGGAATACGATGTTAGGTATTAATATACAAAATTGTTCTCGGGAATAATTTAAGTTATAATGAATGACCTTAAAAATAGCTCTTTTTAATCAGAGAGAGCATAAACTTCAAATTAAAGGAGCTCTTGTTCCCTAAATGCAGTTGGAAATCTTTTAAACTTACAAACTTTGGTTTTTAAAAATGCTTTGAAAATAATAAATATCCAGTGAAGAAAATTTATCCTTTTTTTCTTACTAGAAGTTTAACACCTTAAGCAAGCATCAGTTGGCGGGTGGTGAGGGTTGTCTAATTTTTTTCTAGTTTTCCTGTTTTGTTTTTTTCTTTAGTAGTGAGAGTCTTAATGGGATGTTTTTCTCTTCTTGGAGGAATGCATGGTTATACAGATAGGACGATTAAAGTATGAGACCTTGGCAGTGATGAAAATGATGAGCATGTGGATGAAGGATTACAAACTCTTATTAACTATTTAGGGAGGCATGGACTGGAAGGAGTGTTACTTGCATTAAGGTGAATATCTTTTTTCTTTCATATCATAAATGTGTTGGCTGAAGAAAAATCAAAATTGTCTTCAGGATCAGGAATGAGAAGACATTTAGGAAGCATAGGGAGAATATATGCTGACTGTGGATATGCTTATGAAAGTAGTCAGAGGCTCATGGCGGAAACAAAGGAGACATGTGCCGTTCTGGTCAAAAACAGTGGGAAGTTCGAGGTGTCAATTTGCCTGAGTTTTGTCCTTTCTGGATTGGTCAGTAGATATACAGCAGTGTGTAAGCCTCCAGGGGTTATCCAGTTCCTAACCTTTCATAGCTCTAAAGGAGAAGTATTACAGTCTCCTTGTTAGTGATGACAACTCTCATTTTTTAAAATCGTCATCCAAGGGATATGTTTATTGATTTGGGGGGCGGGGGCAACATTGATTGGTTGCCTCCCATATGTGCCCTGACTGACAGGGAATTGAACCCACAACCTTGTGATGTACAGGATGATGCTCCAACCAATTAACCCACCGGCCTGGGCCAGAGTGCTTTCCAATCTAGAAGCTTCTCTGCAGGAAGGGCAGTGTGTGAACAGTATATTCCTCTGAGGTCAGGAAGGACTAGATATGGCTTAGTGCTTTTATTGTAGGAGAACCTCCTTTGTTTGGGATCATCCTGCTAGAAGATGAAAGGAGTCTGGACTTTAGCACTCATAATAACTCTCACTGTGTGTTTAGAAATATAGCAGATGTTAGGGAGGGTACAGGAAGTGCAAACATGCTTTTGTATTCTAAAAGAACTCACTGTTTACTGGCTTCTAATCAGGGACCAGAGCACATGGGAACAGATATCCATTCTAACTAAAGAAAGAAAAAGAGGGGTAGAGATGTATTAAAAATCTTAAGGAATTGCAGGAAGTATACAGCCTTGGTATCTTCTTATGTCTGGTGTTGTACCTCCTCTCCACCCCCACATTTGATTGCTCATGGTCAGGTTCTCAGCTAGGCCTGCTGAGCCTGTCTGGAGGTGTTATCCCACGGCACGTACTGGGCAGCCAGAGCCAAGAGCCATGAATCCTAGGTATTACAGATTATATTAAACAGGAACCTTAGTGAGGAGGCAATGATGGGCACATCTGACTTCAGTTTCTGTAAGTGATTAAAAAGCAGGGGGTGGGTGATAGTACTACCCTGTCATAGAGATATGGCCCGCTAATTTGTACAAAGTGCTTAGCGCAGGGCCTAGTCTGTGATAACAGGCAAGCATGTCCAATCAGTGCTTGCTAATACATAGCTACATATGTCATTTAATGATCTGATTTTTTTAAATTGTGGGAAAAGGTTTGGAGAACTTGAGATAAAATGATGAGAACTTAAGTGGGTAGCCACTCAGAGCATCTTAATTCCGAGGTGGGGTGGCTGCCTGACTAGCCTGGTGGACTCGTAACATCACTGTCCAGTGTTCCTGATAGTGTGTCAGCCCTGCCTATTTGGCTTCTGGTGAGCATGGGGATATGCTTCTGATCAGGAACTCAGAATTGGTCTTCCATGTGCTTTAGCCCTTTGAATCCCTTGATTCAAATGAAGTCTTTTACAAAACTTGCTGTGTAATAATACCAAAAAGACACCGTACTGTTCTGCTTGAGACAAGATGTTTTCGACCCCACCTCCTCAGCAATCACTAACCGAATGCACGATTACGAGAAATAAACTCAGCAGAAGATGCCTAAGTGTCAAGCATGCGTGGTGAGCCCAGGCATAGCCTTACATGCTGTAAGATTGTGTCTTGGACTGACTGATAATGGAGTTGGTCCTGACATTACTGCTTTATACTGAAAGGTGTGCCAGCAAATAGCCTGGAAACTGCCTTCAGCTTCCCAGATATGGTTGGCTGTATCATGTTGTGTTCTACTTCTAAACCACCGGTGAGGTGCTCCTGTGTTATCTGAGTCTGGATTAGCTGTACTTTCGAGTAGTTTGTTTTCCTTTTGAATATTGGGATGTCTTCACTAGTCATACACATCCTCCTTTGCATCAGCTGCTCACAGGACTGCAGTCCATTGAATGGCTTTTAATTGGTAGATGCTCCCTGTGGGCATGTTCTTTGTTTATTGACAATATACCTGACCTCTCATTTTTTCTACCATTTTTCCTTGGATTGACCAGTTTTGCTTCTATTGTTGGATACAGCATGCATTTTAAAGTCCCCTGAAGTCCTTTTTAGAATAATATGAGATATGTAAAAAATGGTAGCCAAGAGTTTAGTAAACAGAACTTGTTAAGTCCCCCTTCCTGTTTGAGGGGTGATGAGGATGCCCCTGGCCTGCAAGTTTAAATTCAGAGTCTTCAGCTTAGATACAAAGCCTTCACCTGGTAGCCTTACCATTTTCAGGGTCAGTTCCCACCATCCTATATTCCAGGCATAGGACTCTGTCCCCCAATAGGGCCATATACTTGCTTTTACCTGACCCCCACAATTATAAATAACAAGTTGAAGCAGCACTTAGTACATTTTTGTTGACAGTTTTCCAGAATAATCGGTGCATCATTTTGTAAACTTTCAAGAGGAGGATGTTAGAAACTGCCCCTCACACTTAGGTCAAGACAGTTGAAGACAGTTGTATCGCCTGAGGTGGAAGTGATCTCCTCACACACAGGTGATGATTGCTCTCTGTGTGAGGCAGGGAGGCCTTTTGTGACCTTGCTCTTGTGAGCTGCTGATGAATGAGGAGTCTGGGGTTTACAACTTGCAGCTGCTATTAAATACCTGGTAGTTCGCAGCTCTCCCTCTCATGATGAACTGCAGATGTGTGACCTGACAAAGCCACCTGAGCTTTCTGTTGCTGTTTTGGGGATTTGAAGTGTTTTTTACCATCATTTGATCTTCCCCAAATCCTGTGAAATATAAAAGGCAGGTATCACTCCTGTCTCCATAGGAGAACCCTGAGGCTCACCATTGATCTAGATAAATTGGAGTCAACTCTACGATTAAGTCCATTCTTTGCCCTTGTCACTGTGCCTTACTATGGCCCCTATGTTGGCGCCTGTGTTGATAATAGGTTTGCGATGATGTACGGTGTGCTCAGGCCTCTTTCACCATGTATTTCTTACCCCTCTCCTCAGGGCAGTGTGTCTGAAATGAAAAAAGAGAAATCAGCTTCTGGAATATGTCACAATAATCATTTTCGGCATTTTAAAATATTACCCGTAAAAGGTGCCTCTTAGCATTTTGTGTTTCTGTGGCTGATAAGGATTATTATAATTTTGGAAATAGATATTATATCTATGGAGATACATGACTAACACACATTAATATTCCTGTCCTTGTACCAATCGCTGAGAGCAGAACCGTATATCAAAAACGCTTCATAGTACCTAGGAGAGCGGTAGGTGCCCCAGTAAGTATATTATGGTGCCTTGAGCAAAGAGCTATGGCAAAGGAAAGCAAAACTGAGGGACAGCTGTATAATTTTGTCCTATCTTTCCTGATAATATTCTAACTAAAATAGTTTTAAAATCATCTAATTATTCATCTAGTCTATACTTGAGGTCCTCCTATGTGCCAGGCATTGATCGAACACAGGGATTGGCTGTATCCTTTTGAACACCTCTTTTTGTAAATGAAAGTTTTATCGGAGTCCAGCTCTGCCCATTCTTTACATGAACTCTGGGGCTTCTTTTTCTCACAACCAGGGGTGAGTTGAGCACTTGCGACAGAGACTACATTACTGTCGAGCCCTTACAGAAAAAACTTACCAGCCCATAATCTATAGCACTGGGCATGCAAGCCTGGAAAAACTAAGTAACTTGGTTTTTGTATCAGGCATGGTTTTTCTATTTTGTATTCTCTCCCCACAGACCGTGTTATTCGTGCAGTGTTTGTATTGAAGGGCGATGATGATTCCAAGGAGCTGTCCATGCTTTTCCTCCGATTTGTGGAGTATTTTCCTTAGCTGGCCTTGCTCTTAGCTGGCCGCTGGGTAGGAGCGGGGTGCTCAGCTCTGTTCGAGAGTGGACTTCACTTTGTGGGTAGGAAGCAGAGACAAGGAAGACTTGCCTCTGGTTGCCAGTGTCCCAGAGTAGGTCAGAGAGGGCAAATACCTGTACTTTGAAGTGTAATCAGCAACAAGATTTAATAAAGTCAATTATGTTGTATTAAGACTGTTCCTAAGTGACTGTGGCAGCTCCTTTGGTTGAGTGTGGTGGTGAGGCTGCAGTGGCTGCCTTGCTCTGAGCCGGGGCTGCAGCTCTCCTCCCTCCCTGCTTACACGTGGCCAGTCAGAGTGCCCTGGATGGCAGCCCATAAGCCTTTGTTTTTATCAAGATGGTTTTGAGCCCCAGTACTTCCGGAAGGGTTACAGGGGGCTCCGGGGCCCACAGGTACGTCTTGGGAGCCACTGGTTTAGAGCGTGGGCTCCGGCAGCTCCCTCACGTAGTAGCTGTGTGACTCTAAGCAGTGCACTTACCCGCCAACTCTTTGTCTGCAAGGCCAGGATGCTCATAGTGCCCATTTTATGGGATCATTGTATGGATTAAAGGAGTTGATATTTATAAAGTGCTTAGAACAGTGCTCGGCACATAAAAGCATTGTATAAATAAATAAAGGTAAATAGTAAAGTTAGGTGTTTGTATAAAAAGTATTGTATAAAATGCCAGGGGAACAGAGGAGGTGGAAGTTCAGAGGGCACCAATATTAAACAGAAGAAATCAGGGAGACATTCATCTGTAAATGCTGGAAATGAAGTTGGAGCATTGCCTCAGGAGAGGAGACCCCTTGAAGGGTTGGTGGGAGGTGCATCATGAAGTGCATGTGGTTGGATTATAACATCATCTTCAGGGCCAAGGAGGAGGGACTGAAAATGGGTTTTGTATTTGGTTCTTGCATAGGCAGATCCTAGTCTATGTTAGTCTTTTTGAAAAGAAAAGTGAATGAAGGTCCAGGAATATGGAAACCAATGGGGAAATTTGAGTGGGTTTCCCCCCCCTTTTTTGCAAAAAAGCATAATGGGTCGCCTTGTGTGGTTGATAACTGTGTCTAATTCTTAAGGCATGCGATATGGAACTGGGGTCATTTGAGAACGCAAAATTGACTACAACTTAATTTTACTCATAAAATTACTATGTTTGGCATGCTAAATTAGGCAAATTGCTAAATGAACCCCTCTGAGTGGCCTGAATGGAAAAACTTGGAGCACGAGGCCCTGCTGGCAGGCCTGGTAGCAACCTCAGTGTCTCAGACAGCAGATCCATTTTCTCTTACAAGAGTCTGATCCAGTTTCTTGCTTTGGGGTGAGTACTTGACTACTTGTGGGTGAGTGCTGGCAAGGTGGCTGTGGCATCCATGTGTTCGACATGCCCTGAAAGCCTGCCACGAGCCACGCACTAGTTCAGGCATCAGTAAGTAGAATGGACAGCACCCCCACACTGTAGAGGTCCCTTTCGGTGGAGGGAAGATAGACAGGACGAGATGATGTAATAGCGAGTTAAGGCTGAGAGAAGTGAGGAAAGAAAATATACCAAGCAGACACAGTGATCAGTTTCTGCAATACGGACATCTTCCAGATTCAGTTATTGAAGGACTTTATAATTTTTGAGACGCCGTGGGTTGGTTTAGTCTTAGTGAGGAAGCAGTAGTGTGCTCAGCAGAGGTGCGAGTATACGGAGAACAGTGCTGTTTGTCACTTCTGTCGTTGTAGGTACAGCTCTCCACAAAACCACGCCTGGGCACACAGGTTTGGGTGAGTCCTGCCTTTCCTTGTCCTTTCCCCTGGTTTGGTGATGCACATACACCTAATAAGGCAGGTGAGACTTGGCAAGAGCAAATAATATTTAAAATTTACCTTCAGCTTTGGGTGGGAGAATCCCACAGGTAACTGTGCTTGAGTCCCACGTCTGCCCAGCCTGCCCACAGCTTACACTACATTTCTCTAGAGCTCCTCACGTATTTTTGTTCATCCCATGAACTGAGACTGTTTTTTGGGGGGGATCAAAAGAATGACATTTTGTGATGTGAAAATTCCATGAAATTTAGATTTCCGTGGCCATGAGTATAGCTTAACTGGAACACAGCGACTGTGCTCATTTGTTTATTGTTGTCTGTAGCTGCCTGTGCCCGGCCTGTGGAGCCTAAAATACTTAACTGTGTGGTCATTCACAGAAAAGTGTGCCAGCCTCATGGGCTGAGGGCGACACGTGAGGGCCGCCGTTGCAGGCAGGGACGCAGCCCAGGTGCTGCTGGGACCTGTTTCTTTCTGCTGCAAGCAGCACAGGGGCCCATCTTTGTGAGGTCGATCACACCAGTCCATGAAGTTTTCTTAGAGCAGTAACAGGAAGGTGAGGTTTATATTTGACTTGAGGGGTCTCTTTGTATAGCCTAGTATGTTGGAAATGATGAATTAATCATTTGCTGGGAAAGAATACGTAGGTAGTATTCCAAAGGTGTTACTACTTTCATGGTAGCCAGATTCCTCCTGCCTTTTAGCCTTCCAGCCTGAGCAGCAGCAGGAAAGACAGCCCAACCTAGGGACCTGGGGACTGCTATACAGAGAGAACCACAAAGCATTCTCATACAGTAGGAACCTAACCCAGGTCCTCACGTTTCTATCAGACTGAGCAGCACTCATCCCGAGCGTTCTATAGCAAGTCATGCTTTCTGATCTGTTTGCTGTATGAACTTCCCTAGATTTCTTGGTCACCTCTGCGAGGGTTCTTGGCCCCCGAATGTGCATATATTGCCCGTATGATATAGGTGGGGGTCAGATGCTCAGGACTGGGAAATTACTGTGTGCCTCCAGGAAACAATAATCTCAACACCCGCACCTGGACCAGTATTCCTGTTTTGACCGATTATGTTAAAAAAAAGTAATGATAAGGTAGGATGTACCATAAGTCCTCGTTTGTTCCCTTCTGGAAAAGCCATATGAAAACAGTTGCAAAGAAGGTTGACCACTTCTGCGTGGATAAAAAAGGCAGTAGGTAAAGGAAAGCTTGTCTTACACCTCCTCCCTGCAGCACGATTTCAGAGTTTAGTGTCCATTCTTGACTCATCCTGATATGTGAATGTTTCTCCTCCTGAAATTAGTGGTAAAGATCCCAGATTGAAAAGGTCATAGGGGAGGTCACCTAGGAAGTAGGAACTGATGATGCTGATTAGTCAGGTGACTGAAAGTGGAGGTTGCCTTGAATTGGAGGTACAGTTTCTAGGAGGGGATTCTAGCTGAGGGGCTTTAATTCTGGGAAGACGAGTCCACTGTTGTAAAGTCTTCCTGTTTTTCAAGAGAAGCTGGAAATCTGGAATTTTTATGTGACATTCCCCAATTAAAAGTGGATATTGTATTTCCTTTGTAGCCTTAAAATAAATATTTGATCTTGAATTTTTATGCTAAAGAGAATTTCTTAGGTAAAAAGACTTAAAGGAAAAACAAATTTTCTCAAGAGCTTGGTTAAGCTAATTAAAGCTGCATGATATCTTAAGGTTGAATAATAAATAAATGAAAATTTAAATTATTTTTTAACTAAGAAGAATAAAAATTGATGTTCACAAAGTAATAGGGTGGACTTTGAAAGTCATTATCTTCATCTTTTAGGTAAAGGAAAAAACCTAGTTGCTTACTACATGTGAAACTTTGGGCAAGTTATTAAAGTCTCTTTGAGTGTCAGCTTCCTCGTTTTTAAATGGGATATCAATAGCACCAACATCAAAGGATTCTGGAGAGAATTAAACGAGATAATGTAAATAAAACAAAATAGTTCTTGGCTCATAATAAGGTCTGTAGTGCTCTCTGAGGTGGCAGAAAGGGTAATGGGTTACAGTTTTGATTATGAAAGCACATTTTCTGAATTCTCTGCAATTCATAGACTTAAAAAAATGGTACCATGCTAATCAATATTTTGTTTGTCTGGTAATCTTATTCTGTACCTCCTTGGGTTTGTAGCTTTGTAATCCCATGGTACAGCAGTTAAGGAACTATTCCCTCTTTCCCCTCCTGATGGACCTTGCACGTGGTTTCACATACTGAGAAGCTGCGGTGCGGGGAGGCAGGGGGTCCAGCTTCCACCACTGCCCCATCCCTGGCACTGCACATACACATAAACTACGGTGCCCTCTGTGGGTTTGCTCTTCCTCCGATTCTTCACGGAAGGGTCCATTTTGAGGCCTAAAGATGAACAAATAAGGTTGAACGCCTCCCTCCCCCCTCCATTTTCCCTTTTCAAGTAAGCTGTGACATCCTTTGTGCTTTTTACCTGCCAGGATAATAGTCTTTTCTATAAGAAAGCACTTGACTTTGAAAAGCATTGTTAATTTGCTGCTGTGCAGGGCAGTTTGACTTTGGGAAATTGCCAGTGTTATCAGTTTTTTAATTTTAATCTCACTGTTCAAAAGCAGGTATTGTGACATATAATGGCTTGGTGGTCATGTTGTACTTTTAATCTGGGGTTATTTACTTGAATTTTAATAGAAATAGAATGTTTATCTTTTCTGGGAACATGTGATTTACAGCCATGCACTAAACTACCAATGGGAAAAGTTTCTGTGATTCTTATCTTATATCATTGAATGTCACTAATAGGCAGTATAGAATAGTTGATGCTGGACAGTCCTCTTTTATTTATTGCCCTCCTCAGGAGCCTTTTAAAATACTTTGTTTCTAATTAGACTCCTACCTGTGTAAAATTTTATTTTTACAGCTATGTTGTATGTCTATTTATGTATTGTATGGATAACTGTGTTTTATACATAAAGAATAAGGGTTTTTTGGTGTGTGCTTCCCCACCCCTCCCCGAAGAATCACTTTTTGCCCCTTGAGCTGGCCCTTTGTGGTTCACAGCACTGGGTCCTCCTGGGTTTTCATTTCAGAACCTTTGTGTTCTCTCAAATTGTTGGGTACCCTACAGGGCTTTTGTTTAGGTGGGTTATAGCTAATGACATCTCTCATATTACAAATTAAAGTGGAGAAAAATAACAGAATATTTACTAGTTTATTTTAAAATAGTTTATGGAAAAATAACCCATTCCTCCTGCACCAAAATGGTTTAGTGAGAAAAGTGGCCTTGTTGCATATGTTTGCCAGTCTCTTCAAGTCTGGCTTAATAACAGGCAGCCAAATTCTCACCATTGTCTCTACATTTCATTTGCTACAAAGGAACACCGGGGTCTACTGTACATATAGTTGGGAAAGGAAGGAGCATGTCAGTCACCTTCTCAAATACTAGAGGTTGTTATTCTCTGATATTACACTAAAACAGATTATAGTTTCTTAAAGGGACACATGCAGTGTAGAAGCTCAAACTATATAAAAACTTTTGTTCCATTACTTTGAAATTTATTTATCTTTCACTTTGAGATCTTCTGTCTGTCAATCAGTTTGTATCACTGTATATTGGTCACCTGGGAAATATTGGTTCACTGACTTGCACTGATCTTCCAAATGTTGATACAGTACCAGCTACTCACATGCCATTAACATCACCACTGATCTTAGCAGAAACCCTCTAAAAATTGGAGGCACTTGCCAAGATTGTTTTTACTTAAATGTTGTCCTTGGCCATGAGTACTATTAGTTGTTTTTCTTGAGGTGACAGGCTCACTTTGTTCATTTTTGAGATAATGTCTGCCATATACTCAAATCTGAATAACTAGTTTGCTGGTCTTCTTAGAGATAAAAAACATGTTCTGTGAGAAAGGTGACCAGTCAGCTTACAACTCGAACAGTGCATAAGTGCTTTTTCTCCCAACAGCCACCATACCTCTGTGCACTGCAAGAATGCTTTCTGCATGCAGCCCAGTCTGCCACACAAAACACTAACAAGACATGTGTGTTCTGGGTGGAGATTTAAAAAAATTAACTTTACTGTGAGCACATTACACTACGGTGCCTCTGTCAGCATTTGCAAGGTCAGGCTGCAGGCAGTTACCCACTGTCACTTTTGTACATGTCACTGTGATGGCTGGTTAGCGTTAGTGCCAACGCAGTTTGACCTACCCTGGGTCCATGGCGCATGCTTGGAGAGCCACTGGTGTGGAGCATGGACTTTGGAGCCAGACTGCCTGTCTGGAGTCCCAGTGCCAGCCCCTCCCAGCTGTGTATGTGACCTCGAGCCATCGCCCTGATACCCAGACCTGACAAGCTCACTGTCCCTGAGGGACAGAGGCCCCAAATAAAGAAAATGTTTGCTTTTAGCTTTTCTGGCTCATCATTGTTACTTCAGACCTGTAGTAGAGGGAAGGACCTAAAGCAGCATATATGTATCACAGCAGCAAAGATTGGATCCTGAAATGACTTGCCATCATGGAGTAAGAAGGAAATCCCAGATTGTATTCTTAGGCTAAAGGTCTAGATAGTCTCAACAATTGTACAACATTTGTTTAGAGGGACATGATAAGCTTGCTGCTTTGTTTTGTAATCCAGTCAAGTGCATCATTGCTCTTGGTTCTGAAATCTGCATGAGATCCCCGCACCCCGTACCAGTCAGTTCTGATAGCGTAAGTGTGTTATGGTGATTTGAATGCTTTCCTTCATTGTTTGTCAGGCCAAGGAAACCTCAGTGGCAAAACATGGCCCTCTCATGTTTCAACATCGTTGAACATAGACTCATCTTAAAGGTACACATACCTTAATTTCACCTGGGAACTTGTCAAATAAGAGTTTGTTACTACCTTCTGTTGTGGTGTTCATGCTGAAAGAGCCACTTGCTTTATGAGGGAAATGACATGTTGGATTCTTCCATCTGTTCCAGTTGATTTTTGCCTTCACATGGTTTCCAAACTGTTCCTCTGTCTGAGATTTTTTAACTTTAAATACTTTTTAAAAGTATTGTCTTCATTCTTAAAAGTACAGAAAAGGTGCAGATCAGAAAAAGCCATCATTTGCTTTGCTGTCCTTGACATGTCCTTTTCTGTCCTTCTGATGATTAATAGATACCCTTTTTGCCCTAATTGTCCACCTATTGCATATACATTTCATGTCGTGCCTCTGCCTTTTTCTGAGCATACCCTAGTTATGCTGTTGAACACTCTCATGCAGAATGAGTGGCTCAAAGGGTGATTTTTTGCAGGGCTCTGAGGGTGAACTGTGAGATTGCTTTCCAACCAGATGGAACCAGCTTCTCGTTTCAACAGCATTCTGCCCACTTCTCTGTATCTTCACCAGCATTGCTATTCTGTTAAATGCTTTTCAAACAGAAGAAATTATACAAGTTAAAACATGAACTTGGACTCAGGTTTAAAAGTTTAGAAATTAATAGTATAACAACAAAACTTATAATGTATATTTCTTATCACTAGGGATTCAAACTGAGCTGGATTTACAGGGTTTCCCTTAACATCTGATGGTGTGGAATCTTCTGAACAGGAGCCTTTCTCTGTCGGGTCTTTTTACTTTCTGAGCTGGTCTAGACCTACTTGTGTGTAGTGGGTTAGTGACGCAAGCTCTGTTTGTGTCCTGTAGTTTTTATGTGTCTTTCCCTATCCTAGCCCTCAGTCTTGACAGCTACATAGAGAGTTTATAGGGGAGTATAAGTGGGGTTTTCTTTATCGTGTAAAGCAAACATGGATAATGTATGATTGCAGTGTGACTTGTTTGCTAATTCTTTGTAAATTTCAGGTGTGCAACAGAGGAACATGGCTCAAGAAACTAATCACAGCCAAGTGCCTATGCTTTGTTCTACTGGCTGCGGATTTTATGGAAACCCTCGTACAAACGGCATGTGTTCAGTATGCTACAAAGAACATCTTCAACGACAGAATAGTAGTAACGATAGAATAAGCCCACCTGGTAAGTAATCCGGCCAAAGCACAGCACTGTTCAGAAGTGAGATGCACCTGGGTCACACAGTGAACCCAACACCCTTTCCTGCCCTGACATTGCACTCACTGTACTAAGTTCAGATCAGGAAAATGTCTCATTACCTACTGTGGTTATCAGTGGTAGGGAGACAGAGATAAGGGTATTTTTACCCATTGAAAAATAACTACCGTAAATCCATTTCACAGTCTTGCTTGCTCTCCTGCAAGCCTCCATTATCTTATTAAAGTAGAGGTGTACTTCCAGTACACTGAGCTCCCTTGGAAAGTGAGGTAAGGGAGTGAGGGCTACAAGGGGCCTTGGTTCTTTGGTTGTGGATGACTTCTGCAGTCAGAACAGCTGTAGAAGGAAAGAGTGGATGATGAACAGCCACAGCTGGCCTTACAGGAAGTGTTCCCCACCAGGAGGGAGGGGCAGGGCAGTGTGACTCAGAGTAATGGGTGTCTACCCCAGTCACCAAAGTTCTCTGCCTTTTCTAGTCAAAGGAGTCTCCTGGAATTGAGGCAGGCTTTTAAAGTATCAGCAATTGAGTAAGAAAGGTTGTGAGGATTCTGAGTGTAAGCTTTGCGAAAGGAAGGTGTAACTAGTCCTCATTTGGGATGGTACTCCTGTAAGTTAGTGCCTAGGAACATAGGTTTCTGTGGTTGATGAACATGCAGGCTGCTACTTAGTGCATTTAAAATTTTGTATGGCACCTTTCTTGCATTGCTTCATGCTCTAGCCAAAAGCTAGAACCATTGAATCAAAACTTCTCCAGTTTTTCTTAAGGCTAAGATCAAATCAATATAAATTACTGTTTTTGAAATCAAATTATAATCTACATGTCTGCCTTATGAAGAATAGGGAAAATAATGTAATTTAATATGCTAAGCACAGATTTTAATTCTGAACTTAGGTTTCCCTTAGTACTAAATTATCTTTTATTGTAAATACCTCATGTCTGCACTGGTGCTTGGAAGCTGTCTGTGAGTTAAAGGGTTTGCTGGCATTCAGTCCTGATAAATGGGAGTTTAGTTTATTAATATACACGGTTTGTATATGGTTTCCTCCTTCATGGTTAAAATAAATGTATTTTCACTGGAAAACTGTAGTATTAAGGAAACTTTAACTAAAAGAAATGAACCAGTGTATTGTATAGTTAAACAAAGTTCACACACTACATTTTGTGGAAAACCGATCTCAATTCTTTTAGACAAGGTGTGGGACTGCCCAGAGTGCAGAGTCACTAACGTGAAATGTGGTGCCGTTGCAGCGACTTCTGTCAGTAGTCTGTCTGAGTCCCTTCCAGTCCCATGCACAGACGGCGGTGTCCCAGAGGTGCAGTCAGCGTTAGACTCTACGTCTCCAACCGTGCAGCCAAGGTAGGAGGCAACCTTTGGTTGGGAACGGTGCAATACAAAAAAGAGAGGGACGTGTTCTGTGTGTGATCAGTCCTATTAGTGAGAACTGCATGAACTAAACTGTCCTGAAGTTGTATCTGCCTCATTGTCAGTAATGATGACTAGTCAGAGTAGTCTGTTTGTTTTTACTTTGAGGCAGGGTCGGGGACGGGGGATTGTCTTTTAAGTCCCAGATTTCCTTTTCAGGCAGGTTTTCCCTTTATTCCTTCCCTTCATATAATCTAACGCACCCCTGAAGTCCTCTGTACAATGCTAGGTTTTTCTCAGTCTGACTCTGCAAATACTAGTATATCATTTTTTAAAAATAGTCTTGTCACAAGTTCTCTTTGTTTCATATAATGATGTGGTAGTTATATTATTTATATTGTGTATTTTTTCTTTTTAACTTTGAAGTTATATCATTGAGAAGTCTGAAAATACAGAATACTTGTTTTATTTTTATCCTACTGTTAGGAAACCAATACTAAGTTTCTACTCCATAGTTTCTTTATTTTTTACAAATCTTTAATTGAGTTGAGAGAGAGACATCGATTTGTTTTTACCACTTATTGATGCACTCATTGGTTGATTCTTGCCCGTGTCCTGACCTGGGATCAAACCCGTAACCCTGGTGCATCAAGACAATGCTCTACCCAACCAACTCCATAGTTTTTTTCTGGTTCATGACAGGGGATGTTCAGTCCTGTTGGCCAGGCTATTTTTTAAAACTTTGTGTTCGGTTTCCTTGTGCGTGTCTTCATCATGCCACCTGTTTGCATTAACTGAACTCACACACAAAGGACACGCTGTGGCTTTCTTTATTTCTAAAGCAGGAAACTTCTGGTCAACATTAGTCTCTAGTTCCAAAGCTCTGTGGTTATGTTTAAATTATAAAAAGTATTTTTGTGTTAATTCTTGTCTTAATGATCTACTTAGATACGTTGAACTTTTCCTGGTATCACGTTAAGGATGTTGATGCATAGAGATGATCTTTTAAAATCTAAATATTTTTGCTTTCTAGTCCTGTATCAAATCAGTCACTTTTATCAGAATCTGTAGCATCTTCCCAAGTGGACAGCACATCTGTGGAAAAAGCAATACCTGAAACAGAAGACCTGCAAGGTTTGTATATGAACTAGCATATGTTTTGTCATTTATTTAACGTTTCAATATTACAAGTCAGGCACTGTCCTGGGTGCATATATTATTTAAATTACCAGCCTAACATTTTAACTTATTTTTATATTTATTTTCTTTATGAGCAGAATATTTTACATCCTGAAGTATTTAATTAACTAAAATGTTGGGAACCATTTTCCACTTATATAAAATTATCTCATCAGCATAAGCTTAGAAACTTTAAAATCTGTTTAGTTTGAGAAATATATTTAAATGAATGAGTGGTCATGTTACATTAGTATCTATTATTATTTCAGCCGGTTTAATCTATATACTATGCCCTCTCCAAGCAAACTGGGGCTGCTGGTTTGAGAGAAATCTCTTGTTTTTGACTCAGGTTTTCTTTTTTTTTTTTCTTCTTTTTTTTTTTTTTTTTTTTTTTTTTTTTTTTTTTTTTTTTTTTTTTTTTTTTTTTTTAATTTTATTTTAATTGTTGTTCTTATACAGTCTTCTGTTTTCTACTCCCATCCCGTCCCTCCGCCCCAGCCCTCCTCAGCTCCCTTCCATTTCCACCCCCCCCCCTAGCTTTTGTCCATATGTCTTTCATACTTGTTGCTCTAATTGACTCAGGTTTTCTAAGAGACTGTCTAACTTGACTGGCAGTCACCCTCTCTCCCCATCTTGGATTCCAGTACGATACCACATTTGGTCACTTACATTTACAGGTGGCATCTCTTGTTCTTGCCTGTGTTCTTCTTATTGCCATCGTGTGGGTCCAGGGGATCCTTGAAGATTGGGACTGTGTAGGAAAGCTTTCTTCTCGGGCAGGGAGAGTAGATGAGGCCTTTGCTCAACAACCTGGGCTTCACGAGTTACATCCCACCAGTGTGTCACACTGTGTTCACTGAGGATGGACGTTCTGCTATGGCAGGCCCCAGGATGCGCAGCATGTCAGTTTGCCTGCGGCATGCACTGCAGAGAGAGGACCTCCTGGCTGGTGGGACCTTCCGTTGTGCATGGTGCTTACATGGTGATGACAGATAACCCTGTTGATCTTAGCTTCAATTTGCTAAAGTGCAAATCAGCTGCGCCAGCTAATCCCTTGCTCTGGTTTCATGCCCAGCCAATAATTGGCATGAATTGCCTTTTTGCCAGTTTCACCATAGTAAGAAAATATACTGTGTGGCCAACATTAATATTCTAGTCCACCCAACATATTATTATAAATTCATAAATATTAAAATATTAAAATTCATAAATATTAAAATATAACATTATTATAAATTCATAATATTAAAAATATTAAATTCAAAAATATTAAAAATATTGTTTGATTTTTAGTTAACTAGAAATGTTTAAGGAAGGGCAGAGACGAGGGATATTTTTAAGCAGAAATAGAAAAATTCCCAAGATTTAGTTATCCACTGAACTTGGGAATAAGACAAGGGTGGTGTTAAAGCTCTCAGTTTTATGGCAGTGGCAATGGTGTGGTTGCTTTAGACAGAGAGGCTGAAAGAAGCATTATGATTAATAAGATTTTAGATTAAGTTGAACGTAATCAAACTTCAAAATTTAAAGAGTTCAGTTGGAGGTAGTGGGTAAATATAGGTATTTAAATGTGTGATCACTGGCAGGTCTGAGGTTTTTGGAAGTCCTAGCACAGGTTGAAAATGAGGGGCTCAGACCAAGAGGAATGAGTGGGCCGGTTAGTCAGCAAAGGGGAGAATGGTCATCTGGATGCTCCTGGTTAGTGTCAGGCCGCAGGTGCTGGGGGAAGCAGGGGTTGCCTAGCGGTTTTAGCAGAGAGCAAATAAGGAAGAAGGAGCATGGGCTGTGACTCACAAAGACATTAGCTAAGTCTCACAATAGAACATACTTTACAGCACTGATAGTAACAAAATATGGGCTGCTAAAGAGTACAGTAGCCATTGTTGGATAAGTCTGACCAAGAGTGAAGATTGTAAGTTGGTGAACTGTCACAAGATGAAATGGTTTTATAGCGTTCATTGTGTTTGGAGAAAAACAGAGTTTTCTGTACCTAGCCCTAAGTGCATTAATACAAAAGGTGATCTTGATGCCATAGTAAGAGAAATTTTATGGGGGTGGCAGTTAAAATTTTAAAAACTCCTTTTTTTCAGTGACTTTTAGGTTAAACCAATATTAACCTTTAAGTATATTTCAAAAATCAGCATTCATAATTTCTGCGTAGCAGAATCTTTGAAAAATGTGGTATGACTTTCATCTGCATTTGAGAGGATTTGTTTTCAATGTGTAAAAATCTCTTAGCCTAGTTTTCAAAAATATCTTGCTTATACTGTTGAATTAAGAATATCTTATTAGAAAACTTGCACACAGGTGTGAATCTATATATAGACCCAAACCTTCATTACATGTAAATGTACTTGACGTGTAAAGGCAGAGAATTTTTTTTCCACCTATGTGGAGATGGACGAAAACAGACAGAGGGAGAAAAGGTTTTTGGCTCAAGTCCATGGTCATTTGAGCTGGAACTGGAACCCAGGCACATGACTCTAGGTTGCAGAAGCAGCTAGGTCGCTGATGCCACATTCAGCCCCACTGTGTTCCAGGGTAGGATCAGCTGGTTTGGTGACCTACCCAGGTATCTGTTTTCCTTATTTTACTCCATGTGTATCCCTCATGGAAAATATATTTTGCTAGGAAGACTATCCCAGGTGGAAGAGGGCACATGGGTTGCAACTGTATGCCTAAGCCAGAATTTCCTAACATTTTTGACTGGAGTTCTCAGAACAGTGTCCTTGGAACAGCTTTTTTCTCTGTGGGTTTTCTCCTCATAATTAGGATCTGTTGCTACCAGGTGGGCAGGACTGCTTTCATTTTGTCCTTATGATTCTGAAAGCTTTTCCTCATGTTTAACCCAGAATTTAGCATATTATAGCATGTTTCTCATTTGATTATGTTTTCTTTTAATTTAACAAATAACACTATCTCACACAGTGTCACTTAGGAGTGTCACTTACAAAAACTAACTTTCAGAAAAAAACTTGTAAGTATTTTGGGGCACTCTAAACTGTCATACTTGATTGTCTTATTCAACCACATGCTCAACTCTTTGTTGAACCTCTCAGTTTCTCAGGTGTGGAGTCATAGTAAACAGAGTGTGGGGTTGGGTTCAGAGGTCCTCTTGCTTTCAAATCTCCATGCCCCCACTTCTCTGATCCTTATTTTCATTACTTTTAAAGGAGACTAAGAACCATGTCCACCTTATACGGTGTTGGAAGGCCTATAAGGAGGTGAAATAATGGAGGTGAAATGAGATTTGTAAACTACAAAGGATATTTTTACTCTGTGATGCCCTAGTGATTTGGGAATCATAGCAGGTTAACAATAAGAGAATGTTGCAGCTTTCCAATGGTAGAATGAAGTCCTCTTCAAGGTGGTGAGCTCTCCGTCACTGAAGCATTCTAGGATAGCTGGGTCATTGTCCAGCACGGAGTGGCAGAGGGGAGTGGAATTCTCCACTCTGAGGGTTTCTGAGTCCAGAGTTAAATTGTTGAATCAATGGCTCAGACAATCAGAGAGAAATAGTCCCTTGGGACTACTTTAGGAAAGCTGTGTGGGTTAAACATGAGATTTATTCTGATTTTAAAGAGTGGGTGAGAACAGCCAAAACAGTCTAGGAAAAGTAGAACCAGGTTGGCGGAGAACTGACTACAAGGTACAGTAACCCAGACCTCGTGGTGCCAGCATGAGGACAGCCACACAGGAACTTGACTGACAGTGTTCAGAGCATTGTTCATAACTGTCACCATGCGGAGACAACCCACATGGCCATCAGCAGATGAGTGGACCCAATGTGGTATCCACATGCACAGGATTGTTACTCAACCATTGGAAGGAGTGACGTCCTAGACGTGCTGCAGCAGGGATGAACTTTGAAAACATGCTCAATGAAAGAGCTGGGTGCAGAAGGCTCCTACTGTGTGATTGCATGTGTATGAAGGACAGGCACAGCAAAGAGGGCTTTTTGTTGGAAAAGTAATTGAGAGCAAAAATGTACAGGTAGGAAAAGATGAATTTTGGGAAATAGGGAGAACAGCAGTTGCTGGAGTGGCTGTTTTAGGCAAGTGTGTGTTGGAACTAAAGCTGGAAAGGTTATCTCTCCCTCTCTCCCTGCCTCCTTTCTTTCCTTTTTACAGGACCCAGAGCAGAGTTGCTCTCGAATGTGATGTTGCATGTGGGTAGTGACACTAATTTACCTGACTGGTGTTTTTTTCAAGTGTATTCAAAGTAGAGGGCAGTTGACTTTGTCTAGTTGCCATTCCCATTAAAAATTAAGTCAGTAAGTGCTGGGCAGTGTGTTTCTCAAACACTGTGTCCTCACAGTGGCCTCCCCAGTGGACCTTTAGGACCCATGGCTGGAACATCAGCAGCTGCCTATTGTTGATCATTAACAAGCAGGCAATCTCCTTTCAGTTCTCATTCCAGAATATGCAAAAATGCCTGTTTGTAGGACACTGTTCTTATTTTGGCTTCAGGTTCAATGAAATTATGGTCCTTTGGCCTTCAGTCCACTGAATGACACTTTTCAGGAATTGAATTGTTTCCTTTCACATAACATAGTTTCATTGGGCATGCTTTGGCCTTAAATCTCACATAGAAACTGAGGAAATGGGTAATTTCTGGGAGTTGGAGACTTTTACAGAATACATTTGGTGATCTTGCCAAATGAATTCATTTGGTGACTGTTTCATTTCAGGCCACCAGCCAATAATGTCAGATGAGCTGAGGTTTCCCTAGTCTTATAGGGATATAAGGGACATTAATTGGCCACACACGGGAGCCCTTGCTGTCAAGCCCACTGGTCTAGAACTTGAAAGGTTGTGCGTCCACCTCATTTACAGAGAAGCTGTAGGCAGATCTCTAGGTTTAGTCCCGTGAAAGGCCTTTGCGGTCTGCGGTAGCATTTGTCTGCCCATCAGGTAAGTATCATCTCACTTCTCCATCTCCAGAAACCCCTCAGAGTTTGTGTCTCAGTAGGCAAACCAGTTCTGTTAAAGATGTGATCTTATGGTGTTGCCACTGTTGTTATATTAGTTATATCAGTTTATTTCAGTGTGATTGGGAGAACAGATCAGATACTACGATGTACAGAGTTCAGAGACAATAAATATAATAGATTATTTTTGGATTGCAAGGGAAAGCTTCCAATCTCTTTGCACACAGCCCAGTCTTATCTGGAACTGTTCTAGGGGCTGGGGAAAAATTGTAAGCAAGACATGTAGCCCTGCCCACATGGAGCTTAAGTTCTAGGAATGTCTAATTACAGAAAATGAAGGGCTTTATGTGTCCATATTCTGTTTCAAAAATAAAATGTATACATTACTAGAACTGTCTCCCAGAATGTCTGGGTGTGCAGTAATCACATTGTAGGTAAAGAAAGGGACAAGGGCATGGAAGAAGTATTCCCCATAGAAAGGACAACTTTTACAGAAGCCCAAAGATAGAAGAGAGTTCAATATATTCAGGGAAACGACAGTGTGTCTGGAGCATGCAGCATCCAGGAGGCAAGGTGAGAAACCAGGCTGGAAAAAGGAAGGATGAGAAAAACCATGAGGGGCCCAGCTGTTAGCCTGGGGTGAGTGGGCAGTCAAAAAATTTAAACAGTGGAGGGCATGTCGTGAAGTTTTCACTTAAGGCCGCAGTGTGGGCCTCCTGCGTTGAATAGGGGCTCATTGGCGCTGCCTGGTGGTGGTCAGGGACTTTTCAGGGTAGTCCTAGGGAAAGTTGCAGAGAACTGAATCAGGACTTTCCTGGAGGACAGGCGCTTGAGCTCAACCCTAGGAAAAAGGAGACAGACCAGACAAAATGAAGGAGACAGAGGAAGGCCTTTTGGATGGGCTGTGGGCAGCTGGGCAGAGGGCCTGCCACAGAGGGCCTATGGCAGTAGGTTGAGCAGTAGGTTCCAAAAGAGAAGGGCTCATGATGAAATTGGGGAGGTTGAGAACTAGTTCCAAGGCAAGTTGCTGTTTCAGAGCCAGGAGTCATGTCTGCCAGGTCATGTTGCAGGTCGAGTCCAATGATAGCACTCAGGAGGGCCGGAGTAGTTAGTGACAGCAGGGGTCGCCTGAGTTTCGGGGTAGAAGTTCGATCTGAGTCGTAGTACAGCTGGCCTGGCTTTCACTACTTACATGCATCCACTTACTATCCTAATTACAAAATTCCATCAGTTTGTCTTGTTTCTAACATTCTAAAGATTTTATGTGAAACATCCTGAAAATGTTAACCATACTTAGTATTCTACTGAATCTTGGTTTCAGCCTTTTTTCCCTTTGTTTTTTTCTGAGAAGCCTACTTAGCTGTGATAGTAGCAATGCTTAGAAGTTTGCATAGGTCCATTTTCTTACACACTCCCTTAGGATACACAGGAAGTATTTAAGTGTGAGTGTGTGTGTGCACGCGCACGCATGCCTTGTACTGATCAAATACATAATTATTGAAAAAATGAGAAAATAGAGATACTGTGAATGTGTCAGTATGTTTTCTGCACGAGTGCATATACATTACATACCTGCCTGCATACATTTGATAAAAAGGGTCATGTTACATAAATCACTCTGTACCTTAAGGTGAGCGTCTTCCCATGAATAAATAAATCCCTCAGTTATCCTCCAACAGATAAGTGGGGTGGGGGACAGAAACCACCCAGATGTCACCATTGAATAACTGCATTCCACCACCTTCCTGTTTTTGTCAGCTTCAGTCTCAGACACAGCACAGCAGCCATCTGAAGAGCAAAGCAAGTCTCTTGAAAAACCAAAACAGAAAAAGAATCGCTGTTTCTTGTGCAGGAAGAAAGTGGGACTGACTGGTAAGGGCCCAATTCAAATGGTTCAAAATTAGGATTGTATTTTAAAATAACACCTGGCTTCCTATTACTGCTTCAAGTAAGATTGTTTCTGTTTCCATAAGAGTTAATACTGGATATGCTTCAGCTTCTGATTTTCTTAAAGAAATAAAAGTAGGTTTAATTATATACTTAAAAGTGAAATGAATAGTTTTCTTTTAAAAAATCATTTCAGCTGAGTTTGAGAGAATTAGACAAGTTAGGTCAGGGTGCCAGGTGCTGCAAACAGGTGGCAGTGTGGCTCCTACCTTCAAAGAGCCAGAGGCTGTGTCAGAGAGAGGAGTTGGTGCTCAGTGAGCTGTGAGGCGCTTTGTATAAAGGGCTAATCATAGGTTGTGCAGGTTCTGGGAGTTCATACACTTAAGGCGATTAGCCTCGCACTGCCCCACTGTAGGTAATCTATACAGGCTGAGTGCTGTAACAGCCGTTCGATGGCGATGTTAACACAGGGAGAAAACAGTGTTCAAGATACTGCTTGGGTATTTGGTACAGGAAGCACATCAAGTGCAGTCAGGGAGACTGGTTTGGGAATTCGGGGGTGGGAGTGATTGATTCATGTAAGAGAGGAGGAGAAGAGGCTCATCGAGGAAAAGTATCATGAAGGCAGACTGTGTCAGCTGGACTTGAAAGATGAGCAGGACTTAAAACTGATGGAAACAGGGGCATTTCAGCCAGAAAGAAGACCTTTTGAAGGAAAACATGGAGAGGGGAAAGGACAGGGCACATCCTGGGCAGGAGTGGGGAAGGAGGCGGTGGCAACCGTGTGGGAGGGTCAGACAGAGCAGAGACCAGGCTAATGCTGTGGACTGGTTAATTTGGGGAAAGCAGTTGCAGCTACAATAGGGACCGTTTATTGTCTACTATGTGCCGGGCATTGTGCCAAATACAATATGAGCTGAGAAAAGAGCAGAGCAGATTTTGAGCAGAGTTATGTTTTAAGATTTCTCTGACTAAGGAATAGGTTGGTGGTAAAGAGGAAAGGAGATTTCAGTCTGATTATCAAGGATGTTTAAGACTGGCCTTACCAAACATGAAGAAATAACACATTTGAAAATACGCATATTTAATATCAAATATAGTCTTAATAAATCTCAGTATCCCTCAAACTTCATGATTGGAGGGTTGAGACTTACTAATTCTCATCTTGTCCAATCTGTCAGTCTGGAGTTAGTGTTAGCTTCATTTTTCATTTAGTATTATAAAGTTACAGATATAAAGGTATATAGTTAAATATGGTAAAGGAAGTTTACAGCACATGTCAGTGTTAAAATAATTGATTCCTGTGTTCCATTTCCAATAATTTCATCACATCGTAAAATCCTTGTTTTGGAAGGCAGGACCAGTTTTCTGTAAAGACTGTCCACCTTCCTTATGTTTCTCTTTTGGCTTCAACTTTGGACATTTTCCTAGAATAAGTAGCATTTGTTGAGTGTTTACTATGTGGTAAGTGCTTAATACATTCCTCATTTAATCCATGCAGCAACTAAAAGTACAGTTCCAGACACTGAGGCTCAGAGAGACTTAAGTAGTTTGCATATACGTTAGTAAGGAGATTCATGCTTAGGCACCCTAACTCCAGGCCCTGTGGTTTTAATCACCTGGCCACAGTCTGGTTCACTCTTCCATGAAACGTTAAGCCAAGGAGAGCTGGCACGGGTTCTGCCAGAGGGGTCATTTCATCTTCCTTAGTTAAGTTTGAAGATTGCCTTCTGACAACAAGCATATTTTCACATTGTAGTATTTGGATTTGAGAAGTGTTTCATAGTTGCAATGCAGTGATCTGTTTTCAATGGGAAGGAGCTGTGGCTGTGCCATAGGTAAGGACACTGGAGCTCAGAGATGGTTACAACTTGCTCCCGTACAAACCTGGAACAAGGTATGAAGCTGTCAGCTAGTGAATTCTAAGAATGTGTAGAATGTTCCTGGGTTGCAAAACTGCTTGTTTAGAATGATGGTTTAGATTGTTGCCCTAAATACACGATCTGTTTAACATTAATTATGCTAAGGAACTTAATATTTAGACCTTGCATCCAACTCAGGTATGTGTATTAATCCACTTTCAGGGTTTGAATGCCGGTGTGGAAATGTTTACTGTGGTGTACACCGTTACTCAGATGTACACAATTGCTCTTACAATTACAAAGCCGATGCTGCTGAGAAAATCAGAAAAGAAAATCCAGTAGTTGTTGGCGAAAAGATCCAGAAGATTTGAACTCCTGCTGGAATACAAAATCCTTTGACCATCTGCAAACTAAAAATTGACTTGAGGTTTTTTTTTCCTAGTCATTGGGAATGTAGAGCATTGTATCTTGCATAGACCTTTTAATCATGCATGTTATCGGAAGAATAGATTTTTGTTTTTGTTTTGAAAATGACTCTGAACATTTATTTCCATTGCAGTTTCTGTGGCTAAAAAGACTTAAGTAAACTTTACAAGTATTATCCTTTTAAGATCATTTAATTTTAGTTGAGTGCAGAGGGCTTTTATAACAAACAGAGAAATTTTGGAGGGCTGTGATTTTTCCAGTATTAAACATGCATGCATTAATCTTGCGGTTTATTTTCTCATTGTGTGTATATATAGCTTTTCTTGCAGCACGATCTCTCTTTGGATAATGCCCTCTAGGGCGCAGCTAGTTACCAGTAACTGAATGTATCTTAATCACTATGGCTGCTTCTGTTTTTTTTCATTAACAAAGGTTATACATATGTTAGCATATAGTTTCTTTGCACCCACTATTTATGTCTGAATCATTTGTCACAGGAGAGAGTGTGCTGATGAGATTCTAAGTTTGTGTGTTTTTATTTTTATTTTTATTTTTTTTTGAGCAAGGGAAGGAAAAGCTGTATGCATTCATTGCTGACTGCAGGTTTCTTTCAGGTTCATCTGTCTGTGTGTACGATATGAAGAATGATCTGAAGTAATTGTGCTGTATTTATGTTTATCCACCAGTCTTTGATTAAATAAAAACGGAAACCTTACCAATCCTGTGGATTGCCTTTTCTCTGTTATTCTTCTAGTAGTCGGTTTTGATTCTGTGTCCTGCAGTTTTCTGTTTCACTAATTTTGTCAGAGAACTCCTGTTATTCATGTCACATCTGTCTCTGACTAATGTCATAATGATATATCATGATCTTACATTCCTATAAGCTGAAGATGTCAGTATTTCTTTCAAGCCAAGACCTTCTGGGAGCATTTAAGACCTTGGTTCCCAGTAAATGTAGTCAGTTTGGCTCAAACTCATAAAATTTTAAAAACAAACAAACAAAAAAGCCAGGAACTTCTGTCACTTAGATGTCATACTTTCTAGCTCTTGGTTGATTCTCTGTTCTTCACACTGTCACACTGAATCAACACCTAGGTGGAGCCACTTTTTCTGGTGGGATTAGAGAAACTAAAATAACTCAAACAGAGCAATTGGAGAATTGTGGAGTGAAAGACCCTCAAAAGGCCATTTGTCCTGTGGTTTCAAACTTATCTGGCAGCCATCCTTTTTAAACATAAAATATTATGAAAACAGATGACAACAGTATTTTACAATACAAAATTCTGGGTTTAAATTTGTTTACTAACTACTCAAATGTTCTATCTTAGTACATAGTTGTGGTTTAGCGTTAAAACCTATAAATGTAATTTATCATATTAACAGATTAAAATAAGAGAAAATCATTAGGACTGTGGCAACCAAATCAGATAAAATATTTAATAGAATTTAGCAGCCATTTATGATTTTAAAACATCATGAAAAATTACCAATACAAAGGAATTTCCTTAAGCTGGTAGTTTCTGTGTAAAACCAAACAAAAAGCAAGCACCTTCTAAAAAGAGGAAACTCATTCCCTTTTAAAGTCAGACAAGGAAGGGGCTGCCCACTATCACTGCTGATATTCAGAATTACATTGCAGATCCTGGCCAACAGAGTAAATTCACAGCAAAGATCTTTACTGCTCCATTATTAACACAATCCAAAACTGCAGCCCCTTCAGCCAGTGAAAAGGATAACAATGAAGCCTATTTGGACACATGGGAAAGTGTTCAAGAGAAAAATGCGGGGAAAGCCTGAAAAATTGCCTCTATGTAAAGTTCACAAACATGGGAAAGTCCTGTGGGTACAAAGGAAATGAATAGAAAAATGTGACAACTGTAGGTTGGTGGGACAATGGGCATTATTTTTTTCTTAAATTTATTTTTTTATCATTTTCATAATGTATATGATGAACACACACACTCTCTCTCCCCAAAAAGGAGAACATAGACTGTTTGCATGTTACTTCCGATGTTTTTTTATTTAGAAACAGAACAGCTTTCATGCTTTCAGACACTATATGTAATTAGTGGGTTGTTAAGTCTATTTTAAAACTATGAAATCTTTTCCCGTTAACCATCGTATGCCTATACCCATTCCCCATACACACCTTGTGCCCAGAGTTTTTGTTTTTTATGTGGCGTTTATCATCTGGGCTCTCAATATTAACCTATGTGTATTGGGTGGTAACTCCTAGTCTGGCATGGAGTGGGGCCCCTTACCTAGTGCTGTATTGTCCTCAGTCGGCAGTTATACTTAAGCATTTATGGAGTATCTCTTCTATGCCCGGTGTTTTGCTGGGTGTTGACGGAGCTGCACGCAGAAAGGACCCCTGTGTTAGGGCCAGTACAGACAGGCAAATCGGTAGTCTTGGAGGGTGGGGCTCCAGGGAGCGGGGGGCGTGGTTACTGTGGGGGGAGGAGTGGTCAGAGGGGGAAGTGCCGCTGGGGTTGGGGCTGGAGCAGGAAGCTTGGTCAAGTAGGCTGCGCTGAGAGGTGGTTCCGCAGGAGCGCTCCCGCCTGACTGGCCTCCTCACCGAGCCCTGGAGTCCCGAATACCCTTCTCTCCCATCAGCATGTCGTTCATCCCGGTGGCCGAGAACTCGGACTTCCCCATTCACAACCTACCCTATGGCGTCTTCTCCACCACAGGCAACGTGAGCTGCGGGTGGGCAGGCCGGCGTCCCCTCACCCAGGACCCTCTCTCCCTTCCACTCTGACCTCGTGCCCGCTGGCCGTCCCAGAGGAACCCCGGGTCACCGCTTGAGGAGCTGCGGGCAGCGGGGGCGGGGAGGGACGGCGCTGGGGTAGGCCGCCAGGCCACTTGGCTGCTGAGGAGCGGGGCGTGTGCTCTAGATGCACCTGCAGGTTTGTGTGAGGACTAAGTTCAAAGGGAAGTCCTGGGCCCTGGGCCAGTCCTGGTCCTGCGACCCCTCCCCTCAGGCCACCCTGGCCCGGAACCCCAGTGGCCGGTGCGGTCAGCGGTTCAGAGCCCCAGGGCTGGGGCCTCTCCGCGGCGGGTTCCCCGCCTCCAGCCGCAGCCTCTCGCGGGCGTGGGCCGCCCTCACTGGCGGTCGGAAGGAGCCCTTCGGGCGAGAACTGAACTTTTGCTTAGTTTACGTCAGCGATTTTCAGCCTGTTCACGTCAGGGCACCTCAACTACTAAAATTCCGCGGCACACCACAGATATATATATGCTTTTTACCGATCTGACCAAAAAAAAAAAAAGGTATAATTTTGATTTCTTCACATTGGATAGATCTTGTGGTGTGGTGGCTGTCGTCACTTTGTTATGGGACCATCTAAGGGAAGAGAGGTCAGTGCCCCCAACTAAATAGAAGGAAATCTGTGAAAAAGGGGCTTATTGACAAATGGGGGTGAGACAGACCCCGGGTGGGTTTATTCGTGGTAATCTTGCTTAGATGTCTGCTCCCAACTTTAAACTGGAGAACCCCCCAGACTCCTCTTGCACCCCACAGTACTCAGGAAGCACTGGCCACAGGATGCTGCTAGCAGTCAGCCCCCTTCCCGAATAGAGGGTTCCCATTCCCCATGGTGACTGTTGACCCCAAGGGTCAGTGGGCCACCCTGTAGCCAGTGCCAGTGCCTTGGTCAAGAAGAGTCATCTTGGAGTTTCACAACCCAGATGTTGCAAGGACACCAAAGGCCAACATTCCATCTGCATCTCTGGGAGGGAAGAAAATACAAAAGGAAGCCAATTAACCTGTTAATCACATGGTTAATCCTATTAACCTATTAATCCTATTAACCATGTGATCTACCTCTCAGCTGGCAGGACTGCCCTGGGCACTGGCTGAGCCTTTGCCCTTGGTGGCGGTACTGCCCTCACTGTCCGAGGAACTACAAATGGATGAGACAGGAATATTGGCGAGAGAGACCGGTGGGGAGCTTGGCCTTGGTTTTCCCTCAGGACTCTGGAATCAATGCCCCTAGGACTGTAGCTCATGGGCACCTCCCCCTGCTGTTTTCCTGTGAGAATGTGCAGGGGCAGCCACAGGGGACGCCTGGGGAGACAGCCCCTTTCCAGTGCCCACGGAAGAGAGCTGTGGTGGGGATGCAGCCTCTTTGGCATTCCAGAAGACCCAGCGCCTTCAGGCCTCCTCTGAAGCTATCGCTACAGGCAGCTCAGCCCATTGGGAGGCACAGGGACCTGGGGCTCCGTGCTGAGGATCCAGTTCCTCTCTCTCTCTCCATAGAGGGCCATCTACAGGGGGACCTATAGGCTCTTTAGTTCAAAGACTTTTTGGGTAATCAGGCCAAGCCCAGCTGAGGCTTTTTCCTGTGCTAACCATGCTGCCTTCTTCCCAGCCGAGACCAAGGATCGGCGTGGCCATTGGCGACCAGATCTTGGACCTCAGTGTCATTAAGCACCTTTTCACCGGGCCTGTCCTCTCCAAACACCAGGATGTCTTTGATCAGGTAGGACATGGTGACATGGCTTGTTCTGCATCTCAGTGGCCCTGCAGGCCTGTAGCTACGGCCTGGGAGGAAGGGACAGCTGGCCCCAATGCCCTCTGCATTGTCAGTTTGCAGCACATATACCTGTGGGAAGGATGTGAGTTTACTTCCCTGTAGATGGCCGGGTGTTTGGATGTGCATCTTCCCATCTTGTAGGTCAAAGAAGAAGGAGAGTGGTATTTATTGAGCGCCTCCTATGTGCTGGGAGTTTTACACACCACTCTCACCCAGTCCTCACAGCACCCTTCTGGCGTAAGAATTGGCATCCTCATTAGATGGGTGAGGAGGTAATCTGAAACAACACAGGATTCTCCCTGGTCACGTGGCTACAAGTGTTGGATCTGGGCCTGTAAAACCAGGCTTCAGAATCCACAAGTGCTGTTTCTCCCATGTCTCCATGGCAGAGAAACCTCTTGTTAACTTAACGTGAAAGGGATGCGCACAGACTTTGATAACCCTCAGACTGGAGCGTGTCTCCATTAGACAGATGCCTTCAACTGCCAGCCAGGCCAAGCTGCACCAGCAGCATCCAGAGGGCAGTTCCCAGCCATTGCTGGTCGCATACAAGTCCATGAGTGGGTGAGTCCCATCAGGAAAGGTGACACCTTTCTCCAACTTGATGACCAGATGACAGAGCTAAGAGTGAGAGTCCTGAGAGTTTTAATGGCCTGGAGATGAGTGACAGGGCCCTGGAAGGAAGGCCAGCTTTTCCTGTGGACAGGATGGGCCCCACCCAGCACTTTCCTGTGTGTGACCTTCTTTCTCCCTATTTAGCCAACTCTCAACAGCTTCATGGGCCTGGGTCAGGCCGCCTGGAAGGAGGCGAGAGCTTTCTTGCAGAATTTGCTGTCGGCCAGTCAATCTCGGCTCCGAGATGACACAGCGCTTCGGAAGTGGTGAGGGGCACGTGGACATTGGTGGGTGGGGAGAGAAGAGGACACAGTGTGGTAGTCAGGGCCATTCTGAGTCACCAAAGCACTGCCTTGGCCCCATGCGGCCCCTGCCCAGGCTACAGGTAGGTGGGAGGGCTCAGGGTGGACCACCCCACTCAGAGAAGTGGGCCAGTGGCAAATTATCCCTTTGCCACTGACCCACTTCTTTCCTCATCAGCATCATACATGTTCTTGTCTAGTTCCCAAAATAGGAGCAATTTAGCTCAGTTCTTAGAGTGGAACCACAGACCCAGAGAAAAGGCATCTCAGCTTCAGTGGGTGGAGACCCTCCCTGGTGTGGCCACTTCAGCCCAACTCTGGCCCAGGCCAGTCTGGAGACGCTCCCTGGAGATCAGGACAGGGTTCTGGGATGGTATGGGCTGAGTCGGCAGGAGGGCCACCGGAGTAGGGACCTTACTTCACCACGTGCTTGACCCTGAAACCCCTGGTTCTGTTTCAGTGGGTTCTTCTCCCAGGCTTCTGCCATGATGCACCTTCCAGCTGCCATAGGTGAGTCCAGTCTCATTACTTGGACATGCGTGAAATGGCCTAGTGGGCCAGGGTGGCTGGGCCATGCTTCCTGGTGGGGAGGGTTGCTGGGGCTGTCACCCCTCCCCACCACTGACTCAGGCCATGTTGGAGGCCAGAGCTCTTATTTATTATTTGTTTCTCAGTTGGGAGTTCTGAAATAATTTTTTAGTTCTGAAATTAATTTTTTTTAATTTAGTTAGACTAATTTGTGTACATTTTCTGCTGAGCTTTGGGGCTGTGCAAATGTGGTGGGTGTGTGCTCAACAGCGCCCCTGCCTGCTACCCCACAGAACGGGATGCAGAAGAAGTTTGTTCTCTTGCTTCCTCCACCTTGTTCCTCTTGTCCTGGTGCTTGGACTGTCCCTTTTCTGTCCTGAGGTGTCTGGGTCCCTGATGGACTCTTTTGTGACTTTCTTCTGCAGGTGACTACACAGACTTCTACTCCTCTCGGCAGCATGCTACAAACGTCGGAATCATGTTCAGGGGCACAGAGAATGCGTTGATGCCCAATTGGTATGTCCCACGCCAGAGTTTGACAAGTTCAAAGTCTGTTTTTCCATTTGCAGCAGCCTGCTGCCTCAGGAGCTGCCCAGTGCCTCCTAGGTTCATCGAATCAGCTCAACGACAAACATGATGACCATGATGTGTGTGCAAACAATGGCCTTCGTCCCTGGTCTCTCAGCTCCACCCTTGACCTGCTGGGACCATGGGATAACCTCTGAAGCTCTTTCATCTAGAGAATGGTGGGGGGGGGGGGGTTGTGGAATGAAATCCCCTGAGTCACTAAGATTTTTCCAGAATCACTCATTTGTAAGCAATGTACTATCGCTCTATGGGCAAATCCTAGACCCTAGCATTCTTCAACTTACAATTCTGTGATGAATGAGGATCCTCACAGGTGCCCCATGGTGTGCATCTCAAAGTGTGGTCAGTTCAAAGTGGGAGCTACATTCTTTTATTTGGCCCTCCTAGTAGTTCCATGAGGTCACCAAGGTGATGATTGTTGTTAGCCCTTTCACAGGAGGGAAAACAGGCTCAGACAAGGGTTGACCCACCTGAGGACCAATAGGCCAGAAGCTGTGTCCTTCATGCCTAGACCCAGGCCACTGCCCCAGTTAAGATACTTACCCCTTCGTTCCATGTTGTCCTCTGGAGGTGAAGTGAAGGTTATTCAGACACAGCAGCAAGTGCCCACCCCAGCCAGGTGCCCTCAGCACACATAGCAGCTTTGATGGGCAGAGGCTCATCCCTCTTTCAGTGAGAGTTTCAGATGGGCTGCGCCAGGAGGGGATGTGTCTGTTTAAGCCTAGTTGAAGGAGAGAAGGGGAGAGAGAACAGAGAGGTTAAACAGAAAGTTTGCAAGATAAGCTAGGACTGCTGGTGGGCAGAAACTTGGGACTCTGGCCATGGGCAGGCTCTAGGCTGATGGGCCACCACAGCCCATTTCCTTCTGCAGGATTAGACCTTTATCAAGATGCATGGTACAAGGCAGCCTGTGGCTGGGCCTTGCTTATTTAATGTAGATTGGTTATAAAGGTAATATATGAGGTCTGTCCAGAAAGTGTCTGGCTACGTACTGTGAATAATGGAGACATTTATTCAAGAAGATACAAGAAACATTGTCCATAGGACAATGATACCTCGGTTCCCTTCAAAGTAAGTACCTTGGGGCCTCATACAGTTCTCCCAACCACTATCAGCTGCCCCATCATATTTTCCTGAGTCTCTCTCAATGATGCTCTGAAATCTTTTCCCTTTCAAAGGTCATTTTAGTTTTGCGGAAAGCCAGAAGTTGCAGGGTACCAAATCTGGGCGCTAGGGGGGCTGAATCACCTGGGTGATTTGATGTTTCACCATAAAACTGCATGAGTTATGATGCATGAGCAGGCATGTGGTCGTAAAGAAGCTGCCCATCACCAGTTGCCCATAGCTGTGGCCTTCTGAATCGTCCCAGTAGTTTTTGTGGAGGAATGTTCAAGATTAACACAAAATTGATGCAGATTCATTGCTGTACTGGCTTAGTTATTTTGAGTGCGATGGTCACACAGTATATGTGCTCAGTCAATGGTGTCTACCATGCCCACTGAGTAGTATAGTGAAGTCGTCATTGTTCACGTATGCACATTCTGGCCTCCTCTCCTTGGCTGCCAGGTTACATCAATGTCATGTGAGCCATTCTCATTATGGTAACAATGCTAGACTTTTTCCGGACAGACCTTGTATAAATCACATTGTACACCCAGGTGATTCGGCCCCCCTAGAGCCCAGATTTGGCACCCTGTGACTTCTGGCTTTCTCCAAAGCTAAAATCAACTTGAAAGGGAAGAGAATTCAGAGCACCGGTGAGATTCAGGAAAATATGATGGGGCAGCTGATGGTGACTGGGAGAACTGTGTGAGGTCCCGAGGTGCCTAGTTTGAAGGGAACTGAGCTGTCATTGTCCTATGGACAATGTTTCTTATATCTCCTTCAATAAATGTCTCTATTTTTCATAGTGCATGGCTGGAACCCTTCTGGACAGATGCACTGTATGGGTTTTCTGCTGCTGCTGTAACAAATTGCCACAAGCTTGGTGCCTTAAAACAATGCAAATAGATTCTCTTACAGTTCTGGGAGCCAGCAGTCCAAAATTAGTCTCAATCTGCTAAAGTCAAGTTATGTCTCTTTATCTGGCTCATTCCCCTTTGCACAATGTCCTCAGGGTTCATCCGTGTCGAGGCATGTGTCAGAAGTTCCTTCCCATTTAATGCTGAGCAATATTCCGTTGTATGTACGGCACAAATTTGCGTGTCCACTTGCCTATTGATGGATGCATGGAAATACCTTTCGGTCTGTGGGCCATGTATACATGTTGACTCCTTTTTCATTCTTAATTTTTAAGAATCTTGAAATGTCTTCTGCAACATGCCAGAGCACTGACACCCTGCCCTCTCTCGACTTCCTTCGTCAGGCTGCACTTGCCAGTGGGCTATCACGGCCGCGCCTCTTCCATCGTGGTGTCAGGCACCCCGATCCGAAGGCCCCTGGGGCAGATGAGACCCGATGACTGTAAGTGCCCCAGCATCCAGGCCCCGGCCTTGTGGCTCTGTGTCCCCACACCGTGAGCACCCTGGCCTGTCACTCACAACAGCCTCTTGCTCTGCTGTTATTGCAGCTAAGCCTCCTGTGTATGGTCCCTGCAAATGCTTGGACATGGAGTTGGAAATGGTAAGCGGGGCCTCGGTGTGTTGTTGGCTCTATACAACCGTGACGGCAGCATGTTGGATGGTGGTGGGTGAGTTAGGCGGACTGAGGAGAGGGGTGCTCTTCACGCCAGCACCTGTGGTGTAGCTGAGACCAAGGGAAGCTCTGGGTGTCCACTCACAGCAGGTAGAGGAGAAGAGATGTGGGACCCCCTCAGAGCCACAGCTGTGGGAATCTGGGTGGGTTGGAGCTCTCTTGTCTGTGCAGTCCTGCCCCGTGATTTCTCTGGACTCTGTCAGGCGGAAGGACATGTGTGAGCACTGCCCAGTGGTCCCCCAGGCCCACCAGCCCTCTGCCTCCTGCTGCCGTGGTGACAGTGCCAGGTAGACCCCAGAGCAGGTCTCCCGGCCTGGACCCAGAGATCAGGGAGCAGAGCCTGGGCTGGGAACAGGGGCTCCTCTGGGTGAACGGAGGACTCTGCAGGCAGGTGCTTCAGCAGGGTTGGTCACATTGGGGAGCAGACGGGGCAGGTGGGGAAGAGGTGGGGGGGGTGGGGGAGAGCAGGTAATCTGCACTGGGAGGTAGTAAGATTCGCTCTGAGTTGGTGTCCTTGGGTTCAGTATTTTTTCACCCTGATGGAAAATTTGCAAGGTTTAGCCACTGTCACAGAGCAACTAAAACTGCGACTCTGGTTTTGCAAATGTTATAGCCGGCTCTGTGCTGTTGACAGTCATCGTCCCAGTGCTGGCTATGTTTTTCTCCCAAGGTGGGGGGGTGGGGTGGGTGATGAGCTGGGGGGTAGGGGGGGTGCCCTGTTAGCTCTTGGCTGTGGTTTGGAGGCAGCCCTTTGGTTGTGTGTGAACACAAACTCCCGTACTCTCATTCTCCACAAGCTTCATGTGATGATCAGCCCCTGCCATGCAGAGGTGTATGCGGTGACAGGGACAGAGCGGAGAGGTGGGGGTGTGCTGCAGGGGGCTGTGGGGCTGCTGTGCTCGGTGTGCAGGGGCCGTTCCTGGGCTGTGCAGAGGTCATGGGCTGGCACTTCCCACCTCCCCAGGATGGCCATCAGTCCACCCAAGTGCAGCCCCCAACTTAGACACACTGTGCCTTCGGTGTCTTGCCAGGCCCCCCTGGGCCGTCCTGGTCTCTGGCTTCGGTTTGGAAATGTCTGACCTTTTCCCTCCAGGCAGGTGACCTGGGGTGCCAGGCGAGCCCCAGATTCTAATCAGCTCTTCTGTTCGGCAGGCATTCTTTGTAGGCCCTGGGAACAAATTTGGAGAGCCGATCCCCATTTCCAAGGCCCATGAGCACATTTTTGGGATGGTCCTTATGAACGACTGGAGTGGTGAGTATGGGTGCTGGGTGGCCTGAGGCTGAGGTCAGTGCACATGGTCTGCTCTGGGTGGAGACCAGGTGTTTGGGACACTCTCACAGAAGCCCAGGTTTGGGTGCCAGTCAGAGGCACCTGAGAGCATGGGCTTGGGCACCGAACAGACTTCTGAGCTCAGAGCCCTAGTGCTGCCATAAGTTGAACCGGGACAAGGCTGATGTCAGAGCTCCTGCGTATGAGTATCATGTGGGGGCCAGGTCCTGGCAATGTTATCATTCCCACTTACAGGGGAGGCACTGAGGCGCAGGTAGTTGCTGAGGTAGGATCTCACACCCAGCAGCCCTGTTTCTGAGCCTGTCTCAGTGCCTGCACCACACGCAGGAGGAAGATGTTGCCTGCCAAAGTCTAGGAGTGGGCTCCTCCTCCCAGTGTGAGGAGCATGCAGCTCCTTCGTGGGGAAGAGCCTGCCTACCCTTTGGGCATATTGTTTACTGTGACCTGGCTCAGTGACCTCAAAGGACCTTTGTCCTTGGCATTCAGTGCTGCTGGCCCTTAGTCCTGAGATGGCCTGGTTGGGGCCAGAGTGCCATGGGTGGGGGAGGCTCTGCTAGGCATCGGTGCTGTGTGGTCAAGGGGAGGAGGCAGCCTCGAGACCAGGCCCCGGTCAGCCCAAGTGAGCCCCGCTCAGCCCTTCCTTCTCCCGTAGCGCGAGACATTCAGAAGTGGGAGTACATCCCTCTCGGGCCATTCCTAGGGAAGAGTTTCGGAACCACCATATCTCCGTGGGTGGTGCCCATGGATGCCCTCATGCCCTTTGTGGTGCCCAACCCGGAGCAGGTGAGTGCAGGCAGCTTCTGCAGGAAGCTCCAAAGCCCGGCCCTTCTGCTCAGTCAGGAAGGAAGCTCTGGGCTGCCAGCATGCCCATGCGAGACCTCTGCCTTGTGCTTTCCCAGCCCCCTGCACAGTTCTTGGGAAAACACACAAGTGTTGTAAATGTCAGAACCCCCTGAGGCCAGGAGAGCCGGCTAGCTAGCAAGAGAAGAGGTCCTGCCAGTGCCTCAGCATTGCACAACCTCCTGGGTTCCGGTAGGGGTGGGGGGGGTGTCAGGTTGTTTTCCGCACAATGGCGTCCCTGGAGCCCAACTGGTGGAACGCAGTTTGGAGCTGGACAACCACAGGCCCTGGTGCTGGGACCCAGACATCTGTTTGGGCCTCATCTACCCTTCTCACCTTCACCTCTCCTCCCGTCACAGTCTAACCACAGCGCCACCCCCCCGCCCCGCCCCACCACCCCTGTCACTTCCAAAAGCCTCATCAAGTGCCCGGTGACCTTCAGGCCAATGCCATGGCCCGTGCCTTCTTCCTCAGGGTGGCTGCCTGGCAGCCTCTACTTTTCCTAGACACTCCCCCTCCTGGGCCTCTGACATGTGACCTGTTCCAGTTCTCCTGTGTCTCTGGAGCTCTGCAATGCGCTGGTGTCACTCCATTCTCCACACCTCCCCTGAGCCCCTACCTCCCTCTGCGCTCCTGCACCCTAGCGTGTCCCAGCCCTACCCATGTCCCCTCCAGGCTGGCTCCTTTGTGCGTTTACAGTGCACACTGCTTTTTCCCCTCCCTCTGTGCCCACCCTCCCTAAGCAGCACCTGCACACAGTCTTCACACCTTTCCCCACTTCTGAATGCTCTTCTTTAAACCAGCTCCAATTTCAAAACCCAAATAAACATGTTCAGAATAGGAACGTGGTATCCCTGTCGGTGTCCCTGGACACGCAGTTAATCATAAAAAGAGACACATTGCTACTAAAATCCAACCACACTAATTATGTCATATACCACTTTTGACTCCAGCATGGCACCCTGGGAAAATGCTGCTTTTGGCCTCAGTGCAGGCTTTCAGGCTTGGCCATCAAAGCTGCCTCCCCGTAGTGTCCAGAGTTAGTCAAGGCTGCGAGCTTCTGTCAGCTGCACCTGCGTCGCCATCCCTTCTGCCACAGGCCTTGCTCTGTTTCCCATCGGTGGCCCTCCCACTTCCCGCTGTCCTGTCCCCAGAGCTCCACTCCTGCCTTTCTGGGACATCTCCGATTGACCCCTAGACCTGTTACCTGCTGATGCCCCTCCCATGGCTTTGTTTCCTGGCACCTGGACCATCCTCGCCTCTCACTGTCCAGGGACATGGTGCTGGTTCCCTGGAGTGTGGCCCCTTCTACCTCAGGTCCTCTGTGGGGGGGCCCCTGCCGGTGACCCTCTGTGCTGTGCTCTACCCTCACAGGACCCCAAGCCCCTGCCATACCTCTGCCATGACCAGCCCTACATGTTCGACATCCACCTCTCTGTCACCCTGAAAGGTACTGCCACAGGGTTGGGAACATGTGCCCAAGTGCCAATGCCTGGATGGCTCTTGAGCTGGGCAGGGGGCAGGGGGAGGGGCTGTCACCTGCTGAATCCTTAGACACATGGGGGTTCTTGTAAAGGGAGGAGGAGGGGAAGGAACACTGGGTCTCTGTGCCATGTAGTGGGTGTTTAATAAACACCATTGAAGTAAACTGTGAAGGGGCACTGTGCCCATCACTGGACATGTGGGGGCATGTGGTCCAAGCTGTCCAGAGGGCTCCTGGGGATATGGCAGTACACTAGTGCCAGTTGACTTGTGGCTGCCAGGAGCATTGTGTTAAGAAGGATTCTAAGGGTACATGGATCCAGGGGTGGCAGGGAAGGCAGTGGCTGTGGCTGGGGTGCGTGTGTTTTCTGTTCCTGGACTACAGCGTCTCCCTGGTGGTCTTCCAACTCTGATAGCCTACAAGCTTATCGTTTCTTGGACTCTTTTGGCAAAACCATGTTGGACCATGGGAAGCTTAGCCCACAAAATTCACCTCCCCAGGTGGTTTTCTTCCTTCCTAAGAGCTGAGTCTCTTTGTCCATATTACTTGTCTTTCCAACAGGAGAAGGAATGAACCAGGCAGCTACCATATGCAAGTCCAACTTTAAGGTAAGCTTGGAAGCGGGGCAGGCTGCTTATGGGAGGGAGGGGGTCTCTTCCTGGCAGGATCAGGGGAATGGCATCCATTTGGGAAAATGACGTGGGTCACATGCAAGCCCCATGGCCCCAGCGGTGGCAAATCTAAGAAGCTGTGGGCATGGGGAGGCGCCGGTGGATGCCGCATCTGAGCCTCTGTGGGTGGCACGGGTCCTGGCCCTGCTCCCTACAGCTGGCCCTCCATCCATGCCCCTTCGGTCCAACGCCCAGGGCGGCAGGTTGTCCATGAGGCCTTTGCTCACGAGAAGCCTCTGCTGGGCTCTCGGTGCTCACAGGGCCAAGAGTAACTGTGGACAGAGGAGAGGGCTGAAGGCTGAGGCTCAGAGCAGAGGCTGGCCGCTCCTGGGGTGTTTCTTGGACAATGTGGGGTGGGGCAGGGCTGGCACCAAGCAGGGAAGGTCCCCAGGTGACTCCACAGTAGGACAGCTGTCCTTTGGAATGGAAGTGGGGAGAGTGGGTGTGGGGGGCCACTGTGCGGGCAGTGCCTGCAGGAGGCCCGGCCCTACCGCACCCCTCACCGGCAGTACATGCACTGGACAATGCTGCAGCAGCTCACTCACCACTCTGTCAATGGCTGCAACCTGCGGCCCGGGGACCTGCTGGCATCTGGAACCATCAGCGGGCCAGTGAGTACCTCCTTGCCCTGGGCCTGCCATGTAGTGAGAGCTCCCCTGCTCCCCATGCTGCTGTGGGGAGGGGCCCCCAGATCACCCTGAGAAGGGATTCCAGCCCCAGGTAGGTGTATTTGACACCTGTGTCCTACTCAGCTTCCTCCATGTCTGGGTGCAGAAGGGGCTCCCTTTCCAAATTCAGAGCCAAAGAGAGGATGTTAGGAATGGGAGGCTGTGTTTGTCTGCATGGGGAGAGTTGGGAAACAGCCAGAATGTGTGGCTGGATCCTCCCAGGATGAGGGGGCCCTGCTGCTGTGGCCTCTCCCCTCCCCCTGCACCTCTCTCAGCCCAGGGGAGAGTCTCAGAACCTCAGAGATGGTGCGTATGCCATTTTCTTCCTCAGGGTCCAGCCTCTTATTTCTGGTGGGCAGGGGTCTGGTACTTCCTGAGCCACGAGCAAAGCAGGCAGGGTCAGGATGCAAGCCTGGAGGCCCTGCCAGTCATGGTTCCACCACGGCAGGGTCCCTGGGCAGACATGGGGCCTACCGCCCCTGCCTGGGGCTCCCAGGCCTTGCTGAGCCCTGGCCACGCTGTAGCGGACAGGCTTACCAAGAGGTAAGTCCATGTGACACCTTCTTCCCTGTCCCCTTATAAAGGAGCCAGAAAGCTTTGGCTCCATGTTGGAGCTGTCGTGGAGGGGGACAAAGGCCATTGAGCTGGGGAGTGGACAGACCAGGAAGTTCCTGCTGGACGGGGATGAAGTCGTCATCACAGGTGAGGATGGCCAGCCCATGGCTGTGTCTCCTCACCTGCATGCGCTGCTGCATTGGCTATGCGGCCATCTGCCTTGCTGGGCCCCTCGCCCGCATTCCCAGGGCTCTGTCTCCTCGCTCTGTCCTGCACCCTAGCTTGGCTACCACAGGCTTTTAATCTGACTCTCCCCAGACCAGGAGGACCACAGAGGTCCCACTCTATACCCCTTCTCCCTCAGCAGAATGACAAACCAATGCCAGGTTCCCGTCATTCTGGACTTGGCAGGGCAGAGACCCTGTGTCCGGGCATCTGCTGTGCCCACTGAAGTAGGGAGGTGGCGGCCCACTTTGCCTACCAGGACAAAGAGGGGAAGTGAGAGGACACAGTTGCTGACTGTGTTCAGGATGTATCTCCTGGGCTGGAAGGACAGATAAGACACGAACACAGTAACCTGGCTTCTCAGGGGACCCCCGCATGACAGCACATGCAGCACATACCTCTCTCACCTGCATCCCTGCCTCGCATGGGCTGCTCCCTCTGCCTGGCACGCCCTCTCATCCTCCTGCCCTGGGGCACACCTACCCACCCATCCACTCCCAGGTCAGATGCTCCCTCCTGCCTGCCCCCTACCCCATTCCCCCATGCCACGTTCTCAGCACCTTGTAGGCTTTTCTCCTCTAACTCCTGTCCCTCCTTGAGGACTGGGATGCCCTCCTCCTCCTCTTCCTCCTCTCTGCCTTTCTGTCACTCTTGCTGAAGTGGAATCCAATGATTGACACTAATGCTGGCTGAACACCTGCTCTGTGGGAGAGATCACACCAGGGGCTTCACGGGACTATTGCACTGAACCCTTGCACACCTGAGCAATCAGGACTGTTACTCCTGCTTGTAGGTGAGGGGGCTGAGCTCAGAGTTCCAGCTAGTTGCCCCCCTCACCCAACTTATAATTGTTGCAGTAGCTGGTATTCACTGCACAGTTGCCGCAGAACAGGTGCCATTCTCAGAATTTTCTGTGTGTTCACGTAACCTTTGTGCCAGTCCTGAGCTGTGCTTACTATCATTACACCCATTTCACAGATGAAAAGACTGAGTTTCAGAGGGGACACAGGTCACAGAGCCAGTAGGCAGAGAAGCCAGGCTCTGAACCCGGGCATCTTGCTTCAGGCTAATTTGCGGACCTGGGGTTTGAACCCAAGGCCACATGGAAAGCTGTGGAGCATCCTTGGGCTGTTTCTGAGGGTCTGTGACTTGGGGGGCAGGCCTGGAGTTCCACTGCAGGTGCTCCTGTGGCTCCGACAAGCTTCTAGAGGGTAGTCTTCTGCCTGACAAGCTCGTCTGTCCTTCTGACAGCACCCTCCTGTGGTGGGCCCTGCTGTGTGACGGGCATCAGCCTGGGCCTTGGCTCCAGGGAGCCCAGGGGCTTCTTGCTGATCCCTGTCCTCCTCTGTTCCAGGATACTGCCAGGGGGATGGTTACCGCATCGGCTTTGGCCAGTGTGCTGGGAAAGTGCTGCCCTCTCTCTCGCCAGCGTGAGCTTCTCTCTGGCACCTGAAGCAAAGGGCTGGACCCCCAACCTGGGGGCCAGGAGCCCCTCTGTAGGGCAGTCCTTCCTCCAGTAATAAATAAAGCCACTGTGCTCTGTACTCACATTCAGACCCCTGCCTTGTCGTGAGGGTGATGTCCACCCACTCCTGTTCCTGAATTGACTTGGTGGGTCGAGGTGTGTGCTGCTGCCTTGGGAGACACTCATTAGTCTGTTTTTACTAGAGAGGCTGAGGGTCTCTGTGCAGTTTTCTGATCCAACACCCCAGGTCTCTCATTTTCCCTAGTATTCTGTCACTTTATCCTCACAGTGACCTTGTGAGGGAGATGCCGTTCCCCCATTTTTTGATGAGGACACTGGGGCTAAGAGAGGCTGAGTTATTTGGAGCCATGCAGCAAGGAAGCAGAGGGATTGGGACTTCGGTCCAGGTTTGTGGGCCCAGCTCCATTATTACTGCTGCAGGGCCATAGATGTAGGTGACAGGGTGACAGGCAGGGAGAGGCTGGAAAGAAGAGTGAGGAGGGAGGCCCCAGGAGACATTATCAACAGCCTAGCCCTTGCCTCCTCCCCACAACTGCAGCTCATTTCATTCAAAGCACCCCCGTCCTGTCCTTTTATTCCCAAGATGTCCTCGCAAGGAAAAAAAAAGCGGCAGGCTTCTCCTCCCTGTTGTGAGATGAGGGAACCGTGGCACTGAGAGGTACAGTGACTTGCTCACGGTCACACAGCCTTGGAGTGGCTGGTGGGACTAGAACCCAGGTCTCCCCGGCTGGCCATTGTCATTCACATCGTGGACTGTGCACTCGGAAGATGTGACTATGTCAGATAACTGTGTGTGAGGGAAAAATTACCAAAAGAATGAAATGTTTGACCAAAGGACATGATTATTAAACTGTGACCTTGCTACCTGCTGGGATTCTCCACAGCCACTCACGGAGATGGGTACAAGGGTGTCTGAGGGAGGGGGATGTCTTCATGCTGTGGCAGGGATAGGGCGATGTCATGCATGCTGTGCGAATCTATTTTAAAAATACATGTACCTGGCTGGTGTAGCTCAGTGGATTGAGCGCGGGCCTGCGAACCAAAGGATCGCAGTTCTATTCCCTGTCAGGCAGGGCACATGCCTGGGTTGCAGGCCAGGTCCCAGCAGGGGACACACAAGAGGCAACCATACATTGATATTTCTCTCCCTCTCTCCTTCCCTTCCCCTCTAAAGATAAATAAATAAAAATCTTAAAAAAATACATGTAAAAAAAGGCCGGGAGAATATTTCAAAGTGGCGGCTTCTGGGAGGGGAGATTATAAGTGTTATTTCTTCCCTTTCCTTCTATTTTTTTTGTATTTTCCCAAATTTCTAAAATGCACATTTCACCTGCAGCAGGAAAAACATACCCCTCTCTATTTTAGTTTAAAAAATACGGCTGGGAAGCAGCCCCGGTGCCTTCCATGGGTTTTCAGGGGAGGCACTGCCATATCCTTCTGCAGTGGCGCACTGGGAGGCGTGTGGGTTCAGGGGAGGAGGGACATCTGATCTGGGAGCCCCCAGGGCCATAATATGTGCTAGTCTGCATGCATCTCCAGGGCAGAAGGTCTCCTCCAAATGACACCCCGGTGGTGTGACAGGGCAGGGGGGCGCATCTGCGATGGAGCCAAGGAAGGTGACAGCCCACGTGACTCCCAGACTGGCCATAGCTGGGCCCCCCACAGCACCCCAAGCGTGTCCCTCTGGTGCTCATGTGAGAGGAGCAAGGCTAAGGTGACTCTTCCCACCCCCAGGGGACCACATCCATCCCTGCGTCTGCAGGGACACACAGGTGCATCTGGGGCAGCCTGCCTCCAAGCCTCAGTCGTCCAGGTGCTGCTCCTCCCAGGTGGAGGTGGGGATGGCGCTGTAAGGGTCCATGATGACCTTGGCACAGCGGATGATCATGACGACAAGAAAGAGGCAGAGGAAGACGAAGCAGGCCAGGGTCAGTCCTTTGTCCACATCCACGTAGACAGGCCCGGGCGTGGGCTCCTCCATCGCAGGACAGCGGCTGCAGGCTCCTCCTCCGGCTCCAGGCTGGCTGGTACCATCTTCCGCCCCTGCAGAGAGCCAAGCGTGGCAGGGAGGGTGGTGCCCACTTGCCCTGGGTGGTGGCAAGGCGCCAACTCCCTCTTTATCTGCCTCTGCCCCTGGAGTGGCAGCTTGCTGCCCCTGCTGCCTGGGATTCATCCACACCATCGCCAGCTGAGTTCCTAGAGGGCTTAGATGGCTGGACATTGCGCTTCACCTCCACTTGGTTATCTGACTCTCATGGCAGCTCTGGAGGCCAGTTAGGCAGCTATCAATGTTACAGTTTTATAAACACGAAAACTGAGGCCCAGAAAGGGGGCGTGGCATACCCAAGGTCCCACACCCAAAACCACAGGCCTCTGCAGGTCTCCCCTATCTCTGGCTGGAGCAGTGTGGATCCATCTCCCCCACCCCCTCTGCAGCTGCAGGAGGACACCGGTGCAGGCTTCTGGCTGGCAGGTCCTGGCACTCCTGACACCATAGGGGACCATGCTGTTCCCTCCTCAGACCTTGCCTCCCTCCTTGCCTGTTTCCAGAGGGCACTGACCTGCTGGTTGGAGTGGTCACCTCTTCATAAGGGCCATGGGGTGGGCTGGCCCCCTGGGTGGGGCTGCTGTAGGAGGAAGGAGGGGTGGTAAGACATCACAGCTGGGAGCCCATGAGAGCAGTGACCTTCCCGTGGAGAACAGGCACCGGTGCTGGCATGGCTGAAACACAGCAGGATACAAGGCCAGTTACTTCCTGAGGCGTCTGCCCCAGACATGACCTGGGCCAGTGGGAGGGACTGGCCTGCGCAGCTCCTCCCCAGGTACCACGAGGGTGGCCACCATGCTTTATTCTAATGCTGCTTTTTCTTTTTCTTCTCTCTTTTAAACATCATAACCTTAGACAAATTATAGTAAAGCATGATGAATAACAAAATTCACCATCCTGATCATTGCTAACTGAGTGTGCAGTCAGTGGAATTAAGTGCGTCCAACATGTGCAGCCACCCCCACCATCGGCCTCCAGGACTCTCTTCATCTTGCAAAGCTCAGATTCCATAGTTGCTGAGCGGGGTGCTGGGGGACAGGGTGAAAAAGGGGAAGGGATTGAGAAGTATCGATTGGTAGTTACAAAAGTGTCACAGGGATGTAAAGTACAGCAGAGAGATAGAGTCAGTAATGTTGTAATAACTGTGTGGTGCCAGGTGGGTCCTGGAAATATCAGGGGGGTCACTCTGTAAAGTATGCCATTGTCTAACCACTGTGCTGTACACCTGAAACTAATATCAAATAATATGAAGTGTAAACTGTAATTGAAAAAAGGTTTTAGCCGTGGCTGGTGTGGCTTAGCTGACTGGAATGTCTCCCACACACCAAATGTTGGGGATTCAATTCTGGTCAGGGTACATACAGGAGGCAACCCATCAGTGTTTCTCTCTCACATTGATGTCTGTCTGTCTGTCTCTCCTTCCCCCTTACTCTCTCTCTAAAATCAATAAATACATCATCAGGTAAGGCTAAAAAAAAATATAATCACTGACCTGCTCAGTGACCCCCTCACGCCACATCATAGACGAAGAGACTAGAATGTAGAGGGAAGAAGAGGCCTTCTCAGAGTCCCAGATCAAGGGCACAGCCAACCTTGGAGTGAGCCCCCATTTCTGACCCCAGCCGGGCCTGTGTCTCAGGCCCTGTGGCATTGATTCCATGTGGCTCTAGGGGAAGGATAAGTGGGCAGCAGTTTCTTGCTGCTGAGTTTCACAGCAAGACTCGGTCTGGTCTCTCAAACCCTGACTCTGGAATCCAAGCCTGAGGGAGCCTCAAGTTAACAGGGGGTGCCCCATAGAAACTAAAGAGGTCAGACACAGAGAGATTGCCTGACGACCCTCCCCTGTCATTGCAGGGCCAGGGTCAGGGCCTCTAACCTGGTGGCAGACCGTAGAGGGAGATACAGTGTTTTCTGGATCCTTCTGGCTGGAGCGAATGCCAAGAACAGGCACTCAGAGAACAGATGCACCTCCCCGCCCTCCAGATGGCGCGTGGTTGCTAACCTTAACGGTCGGAGCACGAGTCCCATCCAGCTCCGTGTGCAAGTGAGCCTGTGACACCCAGGAGGGAACACAGCTGCCATGCCCTGGGCGCTGGGGGGCTAACATCCCCAGCAGCCAGCCCAGGGGTCCCCAACACAATTACATCGTCCTTCCGCACTGAGGCTGCATAACCACAGGTTCCATCTGCCAGCTTCCTGAGGTGCTGGGGGTGAACTTGCTCCAGGATCAAGGGTGCTGATCTGGGTGAGTGAGTGCTGTGTCTAGGCCAACCTGTCACACTTGCTGAGTGTGTGGCAGACCCCAGTGGAAGAGGCCATGAGTTAGAACATGCAGTCTTTGTCACACAGGCGGGTTGGGAGCCATGGACTTGCAAGAGATGTCATCTGTGACCACGCGTACCACAGCCCCCATCTGCCAGCACTGCAAGTCCTTTCTGCCACCTCCTCTTCACTCAGGAAGGAGGCTGTGCCAAGTGCCCTTGCCCGCTTCCCTCGACCTGCCACCCAGAACAGATGTCAGTCAGCACAGCCAGCAGGGCCTGCACTTGGGAGCCTCCAGGGCCTCCTAGGTGGCCTGGCTGTTGGAGACTGTTGTAAGCTTAGAAAATGCAGCGTTAGATTTTTTCTAAGGTGTCCAGTAGTGGAAGTCACACTACTCCAATGGTGCCAAGACACTGTACCACCCAGGGAAGGAAGGCCCTTTGCCTCCTGTCGCCAGGGGCTGTTCTCTGAACCAGGCCCAGCAGCCTTACTGGGGAGGTGTGGGTGGCCAACTGTGGGTGAGTGTGAGGGGTGAGGGTGGGTGGGACCCTGTAAGGGCAGAGTCTTCACCGGCTGTTTCTGACAGCAACAGCAAATGTTTTGGACAAGAGGCCAGAGTGGTTCTCTAGGGTGAGATGGGCAGCAACACATGAAGAGAATCCACACTCTGTAGTGCCATCATCATCCCTCCTTCCTTGCAAAATGCCTGGAGTAAAAGCATCTCTGTCCTTGACCTGGAATGGTAAATAATGCCACTGAGACCCAGCAAGATGAGGTAGAGTGTGTGGACCTGGCTGTCCCCAACTGGGCTTGCCCACCAGTCACCAGCTCCTCCTCCTGGTAATGGGACGGTGACACCCGGCTCCCCAGCTGGTAACTCAGACGCAGTGGTAGATATGGAAGAGTGTTATGCATGAGTGGAAGGCGCTGCATGGACATCCCCGGGGGCAGAGCTGCAGGAGATGAGGAAAGATGCCCCAGGCCATCTGGAGTGAGGAGTCAGGCCTGTTAGAGGGTATCACAGTGGGCCCAGCTCCACCACCCTGCTGTCCCCCGTCTTCTGCACAGAGACCATCCCTTAGCACCTGGCTGAGTTTCACATCCTAGTGGCCAAGAGTGTGGGCATGGGAAGATCAATCCAGCATGATGTTATTAATTACCGTTCTCTGTGTAGAGTCCTTGAAAGTGTCTGCCTGTTTTCTGCTGAACACAAAGCTGTCTCGCTCAGGATCTGCTGATGCTGTCTCCCCTCCAAGCCCAGCATGCAGGATTGAAACGAACAGATGATGTCCGGGAATTTATGTGCACAGCCCCACGTTCAGGATGGTGGGGGACACTGGTGCAGGATGTGTCAAAGTCAACAGAGGCAACAATCATCCTTTCAATCTGGATACAAAGAACCTCGCGCAGGGGCAGCCTGACCCAGGACGGACTGTGGGGGGCTGGGCCTGTAGTGGCCTGCTCCTCAGGCCAGCAAGGGGGGCTGAATTCTCCCAGGAGGATGTGCAGCACATTCAGAGACCTCCGTCCCAGGAAAAGTGAGGCATCAGACTGGGCAAGCTCTCTCCTGCGCCTGTGCAACGAAGACGGCTGCAGGGGGACTGGCTGGCGAGGACCCGGTGGCTGTGCACAGTGCTGGCCGCAAGAATGAGTCAGACCCAGACACTGCTCTCTGCGATCCGAGCAAAGGTGACACAGTGACTAGGAATCGAGTCACTAATTGGTTTCCTGGTGATGCTGATCTTTCCCATAGACAAGGGCAAGGTCAGCCCTAATGCTGTTAGGCACTTAACCCTGCTATGATATCATCTGTTTTCCAGCCACCTCCACAGAGAGGGACAGCATGCAGGGGTGGGAGGAAGGAGTGGAGCCAGTCCTTGGGTTTTGAATCTCAGCCCAATCCCATTTACTAGCAAGGCGCTTTGGGCAAGTGATTTACCCTCTCTGGGTCCTAGTGTCCTCATGGGTAGGACAGGGGTGACATTTAGAGCACCAAGACCATGGAGTTGAGTAGCAGGGTCAGAGGGGTGACATCGATAAGGCACTGAGAACTGTCCCCTGCAGAGATGACAGTCCACACACTAGTGCCACTGTTCTGCCCTGTACAGGAGAGATGCATGGCTGGGCTGCTGGGGGCCTCAGGCCTTGGACGTTGAGGCCCTCCAGGCTGTGATGCCCACCTGCCCACCAGGCATGCTGCTGGGTCAATTGTGTGTTGACCTCAAGGCCAAAGAGGTGATTCTGGTTATTTGTTCATAAAACAAATAACAGTCATTTGTTTTGCTTACAAATCTGGGTTAACTGGGCTCGGCCATGTGGTATCTCTTGCTAGGAGTTCTGACACACAGTTACAATCAGCTAGTGGGTGGGCCTGAATCCTCCAGAAGGTTCCTTTACCCACAGGTTTGGTGGCCAAGATGGGAACATTCACGGAGCTGGGGCCAGGATAGGCTCTGCCGACCCCTGACATGTCGGCCCAAGGGTCACGGCCAGTGTCCCAAGAGAGACCAGCAATGGCCACATGGCCTTTCTTAAGACAGACATGGAAGTCACAAAATGTCACTTCTGCCTCATTTTAGACATTGAGGCAGCCACAAAGGCCCACTGGGTTCAAGGGCAGGGGACATGGACTCCACCACTCAAGGCCATGACTGTCAAAGTATTTGGCATATATTTTAAAACCACCCTGAGGATCTGTCCCTGAAATCCACCTGCCCACTGCTCAAATTGCTCAGAGCCCTCACCAAACTCACTCTCTAAGGTGTGTTTCCCTGTCCCTCCTGCCTGTCGCCGCTGAATCCCACCACCTCATGTTCGTGGTCCATTTATTGGGCTTCATTCTCACAGATTCCAATTACGTTAGCAAGCAAATGAACAGCACCAGAGAGATATGTAGACAGCAAAAGTGCTGGAGGAACAATGAAAATGATGTTATGCACCTGGGATCCTAGGGACTCATTAGTTCCTTCTTTTATATTCTTCAGTATTCCCTCGAAACCTCCACGAAGTACATATACCTGTAACTGGAACAATCAGAAAATATTTTTTTCCAGAACAAGCATATTGAAAACTAGATGTTAAATGTTTCTTGTTCTGAACTGAAATCTTAGTAACAGCTATTCAGGTATGAAAGCCTTTGCCCTTCAAAGAAGCACATTGCTGCTCCAAAGTCATTCTATAAAAAGGGGAGAAAAGTATCATAAAAGATCTGGGATGAACAGAAATAATCTTTCTGATATATAGGTTGAAACTGGAGCAGCTTCAGATTTTTGTGGTCAAAGTGTTGTAGTTAGAAGATGCACTTGCATCGGATGTGGGAGCACAGATCCCTCTGGGCCATCCCTCTGTGACCCAGGGGGCTGTGCAATGAAGATTGGGACCACGTCAGCCTGGGCGGCTGGGCTTTCGCTCCAGGCACTGCTGACAGCTGACTGAGTTGTGACTTCTGTGGACGACAAAATTGTAGGGCGAATGAACTGCAGATGTTGAGAGATTCAGAGTTTAATTCAAGCCTAATTTCCTAAGCAGGGTCGGTGATTCTCCCACTGTAGACTCAGGGTCCCGGTGCCTCATCATCCCTTTCAGAGTGGCTTAAAGATGTGTGTCACCAGCTCTGTGCCAGGAGGCTTTGGGTCAGGGGTGTGGGGTTGGGCCTCGGAATCTGCAAGGCACAGTGAGTGTCCCCTGTGATTCTTGGAGGATTACTCTGCTTTGCTCATGCCACGTGAGGTATGTTTTTGCTGTCAGATTTGGATTCCACGCACACGTCTCCAGGCCTGCTGTGTGCCAAGCACAGTGTGAGTTAACCACATGTATTCTCCTCTGTCAGCTCCTCCTAAAATGTAGGAGGTCAGCATTCATCTCTCCAGGTGACCCGTGGGAAAACTAGCTCAGTGGTGGTGCGTAAGATCTAGAGGCAGGTCAGGGGACTCTGACAGCCAGAGGCCCTCATGTGCCTGGGGACTCTGTAACTTGTGAGGTTTGATTCCTGGACTGTCCCCTGCACCATCCCCCATCCAGGCCACATTCCATGTGCAGGAAGCCCTTTCCCTAAATTGCCTCTCACCCCCAACACTCTGCGTCTGAGATGCCTCTGAAAAGAGGGGTAGCTTTTGTCTGGTTGCAGGGTCCCCTCCCTGGGCTCACAGTTGGGGAACCTCCTCTGAGCTGGGCGTGGCAGCACTGGGTGGATGGCAAGCAGAGTGGTACAGGGGAAATCAACTCCAGACAGTGGTATGACCCTCGAAATAGGGCAGTCCCCCCATCAGGCTAACATAGATACCCGTGACCTTTCTGAGGTGTACTCTCAGAAATCAGAGAAACTGCTGAGCAAGAAGAGGAATGCTAGGAAAGTTAGTTAGACCTCACTGGGTGTGTGCATTGGTTAACAGTCATCTCTTTGCTCACTTGGGGAGGGGGCCACTGGAGAGACACAGGATTTTCAAAGCTCAGTTTGCAGTGTTTCTCTCTCTCCTGAAGACAGGATGAATATGCTGTTAGTGTATTAACTAGGGCACAGGGGAGGAGAACCCACGCTCTGACTGCCACCGAACAGTTCTGCCTTCTGCTTGATAATGAGGGAACCCAGGTCCTAGCTGTGGAGAACAGAACATGCACTTGTCCATCTGTAGGTCCCAGGAAGAAGAGCCCCCTCCCAAACATGAGTTATTAAGAGACAGGATCAGATGGTTTCCAAGACAAGGGTGATTGATCTGGGAAGCTGGGTGGTCCCGCTATTGACAGAGGTTCAGATGGCAAGTCCCTCCGAGCTCTCCAGGGACCTAAAACTTACAGCTGTTCCCATGCATGGGGTCTCCCTGCTCTGAGACCTAGGACTTAGAGTAGGGGCCTGGGGAAAGGGGGGCATCATGTTACTCGCGAAGCTTAAAACTCCTCAATGTCTTCCCGTTGCCTACAGGACCCAACTAAAGGACATTTCATGAGCCAACACGAGGCAGTTGTTGAGAAGGACAGTAAGATCTCACTCTGGCTCTGTGGGGAAGGCCATTGACTAGCCATGTCTGCTGTGGGCAAGGGAGGGAGCCTGACAGACATGCACCATCCATTTGGAGTCCTCTCGGGCACAGGGGGCTCCTCTGAGCCAAGGAGCAGTCAGTGTAGCCAGAGGGAGCTGGATGTGAGGAGAAAGGCCACATAACTCCAGGCCACTTGGCTATCAGTGCCAACTGCTGGATGACAAACAGATGTCATCATGCCTACCACCTGTGGTCCACTTGTCACAGCCACCTGAGCATGAAAATTCATGTCCGTGGAAAGAACATTGTATTTCAACCCCTGGTGTCCGCCATGGGCCTGGCTGTGGGAGAGCTGGCGCGATTCCTTATCTCTCTGACCTCGCTGTGATCTCTGGAGGGAACACAAGTTTCCTTTCCCTCATGCCGCCCCAAGGACAGGAAGGAAATGCCACCTGGCATCCCTGGGCTTCTGGGAGCCTGGCCTCCTCCTAGGGGCACAAATGCTTCTGAGGGTGTGGAGTGCAGCCCTGGGTAGTGTCGCTGGGGAACTCCCCTACTTTGTGTGAAAACAGAGATATAGTACGGAGTAGAATAACATTTTAAAATAATATAAACATTAAAACTGAGTAATTAAAGAATTAAAAATGTTAAAAACTCCCTTAAGCACAGAGTATCATCTGTATACTGAGCATGAAAAGTGTGGTTTGAGGCCCCATTACTCGCTGAGACCCCAGGGTCACATTCCCGCTTGCCATGGGGACATCGAGTGGGCAGGATGGGAGGAGAGAGGCTGAAGGCCATATCTATTGCCACCTAATTTCTCCTGTCCAGGACATGGTACTTCTGTGTGTCCCCTGAAATAAGTTTCCCAGGGGCCCCACCTGGAGGGCTGGCAGAGTCATCATCCCTGACGGTACGGCAGGCACCCTGCAGGGATACACAAAGGAAACCTGTCCCTGGTGGCCACAGGAGCAGACTTATGGAGGGGGAGGTGCAGGAGGACTGTGTGAAGCACCTGCTGCGTCATGAGCTGTGATTTCCACAGCAACCCAGCCAAGGAGGTGATAATTCCCCCCAAGTTTATAGACACGGAACTTGAGTCTCAGAAGGAGCCCGGGCTCCCAAGCAGCAACCAACTGCAGAGAGACCACTTACAGAGGGACCACTTCCAGGCCCCAGATGGGAATGATGTCACTCAATCTCACCCTCACAAGGTGGAACTGGTGATCAGCTTGAGCACCGAATCTAAGCCAGGGTGTGCTCCCCCAGGCAGCCTCAGAGGCTGGGTGTGACACCAATTTGCAGTGCCCCAGCTCTCCTGCCCTGAACTAGCTGGAGGGGGTTGGTTCAAGGTGCTCTTCATCAAGGAAATGGGGCTAAGAATCATCACTCTGGGAATTATGTAGGTACATAAAATACTTGGCATACTGTAAGGGCTTCACAAATGAGAGATCTGAAGCCCCAAAGGGCAGCTCATTCAGGTCACCTGCCCAGTGGCAGAGCCAGGACCAAACGCTGACCCTGCCAGCTGCAAACCCTGGGGTACTTCTCTGCTGTGGACACAAGATAGCTGACTCCCAGGGCCTGTCCTGTGTTACTGGGAAATGCCTCTGTTCCTGTTGGCCAGCTCTCTGACTGTAGGAAGGCTGTGATGTACTTTAGGAATAGCTCCTCCCAAAACAGTTCAAATGTTTGGAAATGGTGTCACTCCTAATGTCTTAACATGAACTCAGTTATCTTAAAAAAAAAAATTCACTGCCATGGACCGTTTCCATGGCTTTGAATGCCAAGAATCAGTGCCTTGTGGCCTTCCTCCCCATCAGAGCTTGTTAGAAGCACTAAACTCAGAGGCTTGGAACGGTGACAATTTTATAAGCACTGTTCTTTCTATTGTGGCCAGACAGGATAATTTAAGGACATTTTCCTTGATATCATTTCATTTTCCACTTAAATCATGGAAATAGTGTCGAATTTCAATAATACTGTATGCAAAACCACCTTAGGGCTGCAGGTTTTGAGTCTGAGCCATGATAGCATGGCCTGGGAGTGTAAATATTTGTCGGACAAAGATTAGCAAAGCAGTATATTCAGAATGGCTGCCTCTCCCATGAACTCAGTAAAGAAATAAACTGGGAAAATATGGGGTTCTCTAAATCATAACTTATAAGCTGTCACTGAGCTGCTTCTAGCTGAACTATTTTGGGGGGCTAATTAAGCTTCATATAATTTTTAAAAAACCCTTATTACACCATCATCTTGTTTATTTTAAATTTATATCTCAGATACGTAACGGCTGGAAATGTGCTATAATTTTCCAGACTCATTTGAGTTTAGAATGCATTAAATTTCATGCATTCATTACTTGGGTGTCATTCAGAAATAAGAAATGCGACTGGAAAAAGTGATGGGGAAATTAATCGTTCGGAACCAGAGTAGATGAAGGCAGAGATCACACAGAGTAAATGAAAAGCCTACCCATGATTTGTCTTGTGGATAAATATATGGTCATTGGATTCAGAACAGTTTTCCAAAGGTAAGTTTTTGCTTGCACAGTTTTCTTCTTGATGTGTCTGTCCTCAAAGCTGGTGTGTAGCTTATGCTGAGCCATCCCTGAAAATGTGGCCCTGGTCCAAATCACAATTTATAAATCACATCGAAGGCCTTGGATGTTCGGCTTTACGATGTCCTAAACCCACTTTGCGGGTTTGCAAAGACCAGAAATCAGGTTATCACGGTTTGGGTCAAGAGGTGGCTTAAGGACAGGGGTTGTCCAAAGGCATAGCCACCTTACCAAGCATCTCATGAGAAGGTGCATTACCGTGGTCTTTCCCTTTCCTAATGTTCCCTTTGGCAGTATAGACTCTAAGAAAATTCAGTTCTATACAACATTCCCCAAAATATCACCCAGAGCCATTCACTTCTCCACTGATGGAGGATGAAATATTTGAAAGGGTATTAGGCTGTTTGTCACAGATCAGAACAAAATCCAGCTGAGACCCGACATTTAGAAAGGCTGCCACAGACAAAACTTTTCCCAGAAGTTACATCAATGGTGACCTTCACCAGCTACCCGGAGAGAAATTGGTTCTGTGTTAACTGTCAGCCACAAGAAAGAACTGCATTTTAGGCACTGAACTTGACAGGAAGAATTTCTAACTTTGACTCAGTGACAACTCACACTGCTCAAACCCCTCCGTGGCAGAGGGGCCTAGGATCCCTAGATGGGGAGCTGATGGCTCAGCAGCGTGCTGGTGCCTGAACACAGCGTTCTTCCTTGTGTGGAGACCCGCACCGACAGCACAGCCGGGGCCACTGCAGTCCGAGCGGCTCAGGGCGGCGGCGACCTGCGGGCCCTCTCTCGCCCCGCGGCGGCAGGATGCGCGCCCCCGAGGAGGGGTTTCGGCTACACCTCAGTGAGCAAACCAGACCCTCTGCCTGCCACCCGGGACCCACTGCGCGCGGCGACAATCCTTGCGCCCCAACCCACAGGCGCCTGGCGGGTCCCGCATCCTTACCTGGAGAGGCCTGTCCCGTGCGCTGTCGGGGCCCTGGCTGGCTGCGGCACCTCCCGGCTGGGGTCCGCGGGGCGCAGGGGGCGCTTCCGGGCCGGGCTGTGCGCACGGCAGCCCGGCTGCGGCTGAGTCAGAGCCCCGGCGGAGCGGGCGAGCCCGAACCAGCCGCCGAGAGAGGGGGCTCTGAGCGGAGCGGCGGCCGGCCTGGCATTTTAAAGGCGAGGCAGCTGGATGCCGTTCAAGCGGAAACGCAGGAAAAACTTCACCCCCGGCCAGGCAGAACGTGGGCTGCGCGGGGAGGGGGCCGGGAGCCCCTGGCAGGCTCACGGATCAATCTGGGCGTTCAGATATTTCATGTATGGAAAAGCAGACACCTCTCCCCAAGCCTCTGCCTGCATTATGCTTAATATCCAGACATTTCCACAAAGTTAGAATTAAGGTCAGGAGGCTGCTTTGGAAACTCTGGTCAAGGCCAACTAGACTGGAGAAGAAAAAGGTGTGAAAATACAGAAGTTGTGCCTTTGCAAAACCAATGTATATATTTGTCTTTTATTTCAATTGAAAGGCAGGAGAAAAATGGTTACTATTTGCAGCAGATAAATATACCAAATTAACAGTATCTCTTGCTTGGTGCCCACTTAGAAACATGTATGAAAAAGTCTCATCCTCACTCATAGCAAAACCATAAATAGGGATATAAACTTATCCGGGAATATGTTCTATTTTGTATAAAATTTCTAGCCTCTCCTGGGGGCTAAAAGGGACTTCAGTGTATGGACAAATGATTCTTATTCTTAAACAAGGAAATAACCATATAGAATCCTCTTTAAAGGTAAATTCATTGCAGTCTCTATCAAATTCCAAGTAGAATTATTTTACTTTATTTTAATCTTTATTGAATTTTTTTAGTCCCCTTATACCCCTGTCCCTCCACCAAGGAGAATTTTGTTTTTATCTTGACACGATGGTTCCAGGTCTTGCGTGGAAGAATAGAGAGAGACAGTCCACAGAATGTTGATGAAGAGACCGTAGGGCCAGTTGCCAGGCTGGGCATGAAAATGGATGAATGCACACAGGGCTGAGTACAGCGCAGACGGATGGAGGGCTTACACCAAAGGAAGCACGTTATATGTATTAGTGCATGTCACTCCTCCCCACCACCCTGTGATGCAAATACTAACGCTGCTGTTGCAGCTAAGGAAGTGGGGGCTCAGGGGATAACTGTCCTGCCCATGGCAACACAGGGAGAAGTGCGGGATGGGGGCATGTGGGCATCCTGCCTCAGCACCCACACATCGGTGCTTGGAGCTCTGTCATACCGTACTGCCCTTACCACAAAGCCACAGGGATAGCACCAGCATGTCACTGGCCCAGAGAAGACCTCTCAGGGGAGTGGGACAAGGAGCCCAGAATCACAGGGACACAAGAAACTGTGGTGCTGCTGGCAGCACTTCAAGCTGATGGGACAGATGGCTGTTTCCCAAAAATGATTGTGGAATAACTGAATAGTAATTAGTGGGAGCCGTTTTTCTACCTACGTCCCCACAACAAAATAAAGTACAAGTCCATTGATTAATGATTGTAAAAAGTGAAGCCCAAAAAAAATCAGATGAATATATAGATGAATATTTGTCAGAAACCTGGGATTGTGAAAGTTTTTCTAAGTATATCTCAAAACTATAAAGGAAAAGCCTGACAGGTATGATTATTAAAATAAGAATACATTTATTTATGAAAAAAGACACCAGAAACAATTAAAAAGTAAATGATAAGCTGGAAAAAATATTTGTTATATAATTTATAATTATATTTCTTTTTTAAAATTCAGGGGGGATTTCCATTTCCAGAATCAGCCCTTCAGTATTTGATATTCTAGGCTTTCCCTAAGCTTTTTTCTCCCTCCTGCTCAGATCCCTGGCCTTCAGGTTCCTGCAGGTCTGCAGCCCCAGGAAATCCCAGGCCCCTGTGTTCGCCTCCTGCCTGCCCTCTAGCTGAGTGAGGAGGGCAGTGCACAGTGGCTGCTGAGGACCTGGGCAAGCCCTGGCCATTGTCTCAGTCATGTTGTTGGGGGTTGAGAGGGCCTTGAGGCCACTGGGGTGTTTCATGAAACGTCAACACTGGCTGTATACTGTCTATTTCCTCACCCCATTCTGACGCTATTATACTTTTTCCATATACTGGCAGTCTTAAAAAAAGCAATTGGTTTGAACCCTTCTCAACAATGAGGGGCCCTGGCAATTTATATTAATCAGTCATCAAGTATTCAAATATTCATATAACACCCACTGTGTGCAAGCATGAACAAGACATAAATAATGCAAATCAGACATTTCAGTCATTTAAAAATAATTTCCTACCCAGATGGGCCCTGTTGTTTTCAGTTTTAACAGAACGTTACTTGTCATTGGCTGTCATGCTGTTTCTGTTCCCTGTGTGTCATGGCAGCCAGGACATGTTTAAAGAACAGGGACAGTTTGGAGTGTCTGTGTGCTGGTGGCAGCCCTGCCCTGGTGGGAGCCCCTGATTCAGTCTCCATCCTTCTGCTCATCCCTCCATCTATACTTCCTTCTTTCCTTCCTCCCATCCATCCATCCATCTTCTTCTCATCCATCCATCCACATATCCTTCTACATATCCTCTCATCCATCCATCCATCCATCCATCCATCCATCCATCCATCCATCTCCCATTCTTTCCATCAAAACAGGGGCCAGACCATCTCTTTTTGGGCTGTAAGAAGAGTGGATTTGATAAGAGATGATGTTATCTAATTCATTCTGGGGAGCTTGTTCCAGCATCACCTGATGCTCAATTAGTGGCAACCGGGGGCCTCGCCCTTGGGTATCTCAACTGCTACACCCTTTCCCACCAACATCTGAAGTCTGTGTAACTCCCCCCCTGCTCACGAAGGCTTACAGATAAGACTCAGTTAGCCTTGGCTGGCTGGAAGAGCTGAGAGAGAAAAGTGAAAAATCTTCCTGTACAATGCCATGAATTATCAGTAATGGATGACTCCCTGTCACAGTGATTCTGCTGCATCATAGGAAGCAATTTCTGGTGTCAAATGAGGTGGAGAATGAATGTGAGTTTCTCTAAACTTTCTCCTATGCTTTCAACTTTGGTACTGAGCTCAGCAGAACTGATTTATGGGAAGCCACGGGAAACATTTCCAAGGCTAGGAAAAGAGGGTTAAATCTGTCAGAGAGACAAACCCAATGGCTTCTTCATTAAAAATATAAACTCAGCAGATGAAAATGCACAGCTACGTTTATCTGTGCCACAGAGTCAGCATGGCAACTCTATACTGAAAGTCATTAAATGCCAAACATACCGTGCTGTTCTTTGGAAACTATTACCATGACCAAGAAAGGGAGGTTTGGCCAACACAGAGTGACAGATAGTAATAGTCAATGGTAGTGGGGCCATTTGGGCTTTATAGACATTCACCCTTTTAGATAAATGATTTCAGACTCAGAGAGGGATATTGTACTTAACAAGTACAATACTCGCTTGAGGTAGAAAATTGAAAACACATGATTTGTGCCCCAATGAGAGTGATTCTTCAGCTGCTATTTAGTTTTTAATTTCCATCGAGCTTGCCTAATCTCAGTTCTAGTGCCATCAACTGAACTATGAAGTGTCATTTCATCCCATTTATTCCTAGTGAGATTAAATAAAACGGAAAACTCAACAGCATATTTCTATGCACTTGGCATGGTCTCAATAAACCTAATTTAAAAGAACTTAGGCCGTACCATTTATCTTTTTTTTTTAAAGATTTTATTTATTTATTTTTAGATGGGGGGAAGGGAGGGAGAGAGGGAAAGAAACATCAATGTGTGGTTGCCTCTCATGTGCCCCCCACTGGTGACCTCAACTGCAACCCAGGCATGTGCCCTGACTGGGAATCAAACCAGCAACCCTTTGTTTCACAGGCCAGTGCTCAACCCACTGAGCCACACCAGCCAGGGCTATCTTTTAATCAAATAAGAGAAAAACTTGGATGCAGCCTCTTGAGCAAATACATCTCCTTTGAATAAACCTGTATGTTTCTCTCCAGCTGTGTACTATAAAAATGCATAACCTCCTAAGGTTTATACTTTGGTTTCTCATTTTGTGGTCAATAACGTGCAAACATAAGGCTCAGATTGTCGAGGTGGGAAACCACATGATCCCTACACGTTGGGTACTGAGATGTCATTTCACCCCTCCTTCATCACACACCCCGTTCACACAAAAGCCAGCACGAAATCAGGCTTCCACTCAAACCCTGGCATGGTTTGAAGATTACAAAGCAATTTGGGAGGAATTTTGCTTCAGAAGTACATAGTTTTGTCTCATTTGAGGCTATTAGTTTTCTGTAAAACTCAAGTGTGAATTTTATATGTTGATGCTAAAACAAACAACTCCTATCAGGCTGCAAGGACAAGAAGGATATTGCAGTCTACCCAGGCTACTAAGATCATCCATTATTTTTTTGACTGTTCCCTGAGTTGATTGAGAAATTGTGGGATAAACAACATAATTGTCAGCACACCCTGTGTTGGAAGGATCCATGGCCCATGTCACTAGACTCCAGTAGACCTCTGCCCACCTGTTTTTTTAAAAAAATAATTTATTTTTAGAGAGAGGGGAAGGGAGGGAGAAAGAGAGGGAGAGAAACATCAATGTGTAGTTGCCTCTTACACACCCCCTACTGGGGACCTGGCCCACAACCCAGGCATGTGCCCTGACTGAGAATTGAACACCTGTGACCCTTTGGTTTGCAGGCCAGTGCTCAATCCACTGAGCCACACCAGCCAGGGCTGACCACCTGTTTTGGGATGTCATCCCTAGACATCTTCCCTTGTAATCTTTCTAGGGGCTCATCCCTCAAGATTGTCCACATTTCCAGGCTGTGGATGAATCTCTCCTTGGTCTCCAGTTGGACACCTATGTCTGGGTCTCATCCTCAGTTCAGATAGCCTCAAAGCAGCCCACAGGCCAGGCCCCCAAAGGCCTTTTCCTGGGAACCCCAGAAGGAGGTGTCTCTCACTCAAAGCTCCACATCCTTCCCAGCTCTATTCCCAAACAACTGTTCCAGGTGAACTTGAGCAGTCATGGGGAATCAGCAGGGGTGTTCCTGTTTTCCTGTTTCCTGCGGCACAGATATCACCCACTTCACCCCCAGAGGCCTGCCTGCCAGAGCCCAGCCCGCAGATGGGGCCAAAAAACCTAACCCTTGGCAAGGAGCCCTCCAGGCAACCTCAGGGCATTTTTCAGGGAAGAATAAGAAACAACCAAAGAAGAAAGGATATCTGAGTAATCACATGGCTTCTTGCAGGAAGAACTCAGCTCCAAATAGGCTGTTTTTCATTCTTTAAATCAGATGCAGCCCCCTCTGCTGCAGAAGCTGGCACTTTGCGGGTAAGAAGGAAGTGAGTCTGCGTCTGCACTGAGGCAGTGCTGAGCTGAAGCAAATCCTCTGGGGCTGTGTAGTGCAGGCTGGAGGGGTCTGCTGGGGATCCGGCTTAAGGCACGTGCCCACCAAGAGGCTGAGAAGGTTCTGGAACCAGACTGTCAGGTCTGAGACTGCCAGCACCTATCAGCTTGGAAAGCAGGAGCAGATGATACTGGTGGAAGAATTCAGACAAAGGAAGATGAAGCCACCAAGGACAAGAACCTCACTGCTGCCTGAGCTCCTCCTGCTGAGAGGAAACATCCCAGAGGAAGAGGAACTGGGGCCCACCAGCGCAGCTGTCTGGCTGCAGGGCCTGGAGGGAAGTCCCAGTACTGACAGGGGGAAGGAGGGACTTGCAAAGACAAGTTCCTGGAGAGAAGGGATTGTGGCTCCGCCCTCCCCTGGCCCCACAGGGAGGGTGCTGGGCAGGGTGTTGTGGCACTCACATTGTGAGTGTGGCCCAGCAGTGGTACAAGGCTCCCACAACCTGACAATCTTAGGTCCCAGGGGAAGTTGAAGCCACTACTCCTGGTTCAAGTTAATTCACTGCCTGAGCAATCAGTGTGGGGGTCACTCTCAGACCCTCCCTGTCCCTCATATCAGAGTCCGTCAGCACTGCACCTAGAATGATGGCAGGTGCCAGGCAGGTGACGTGGAGGGCCCAGGTGAAGTGTGGAAGCTGGAGACCAGGAGTCCCAGCCAGAGGGGACAGCTGCCATCGGGCTCCTGGTGGTTTTGTTTCACATGGGAATGCAGGCCCAGTATCGCAGGAATTTGGTTTTGTAAAAAAACCCTGATCTCCAGATTTTTAAAAAATCTCTGATTTTGTATGTGGTTAACCTACTTTATTTGTTTTAAACACTGTGTGAGCCCAATAAAGACGTCCATAAGCTGGACCCAGCCTAGACAGAAAAGCTACTCCATTGTGGCTTCCAGGTTCTATCGTTCCCCAGGTGGATCCAGGCACAGGTGTGACTGCCCCCCGCACCCCCCCACCCCGCTTCTGGGGTGAGGCCACAGGAAGCTGATGACTCACCATTGTCTGCCTTCTGGGATCCTCCTGGGCTCCTGAGTTCTGGTTCTGGGTCTCATCCTCCTTGGCCACTGGCTTTGCCTCTGTTCTGTTGGCCACAGGAGCCTGAGATCTGGGTGGTGCTGGCAGGTCACAGGAGGGTCATGGGCAGAAAAGGCCAGCTCATGGTTGAAGCACATCCCTGACCACCCAAACCGGCCTCCTGCCTGTCAGTTCTGGTGGTGCAAGCCTGGGTGTACGTGTGCAACTGGGTGCCCGCAAACTGACGCTACTAGAAGACGGAGGGGGTTGGGGGGACAGTGATGCAGCCAGAGCACCTGGGTGAACCACAATGCCACGACCTGACAAGACTACCGTGGGCAAGGCAGGTGAGGGAGGTGGGGAATGGAGGTCCCTCTTGGCCATGATGATATGGAGACCCTCTTTGATGTCAATGCAGACATTAGGCTGGGCAGTTGGAGATAGGATGGTGGAGTTCAATTAATATGCTTTTCACATATTAGGTACTTAATCCTCTTAGGAAACTGCTGTACTGACTTCTATCATCTCTGTTTCACAGATGAGTAAACTGATGCACACAGAGAGGTTAAGTAATTCAGAACTGTCCAAGTTGTTTCTGAAGGCAAGGGGACAGGAGCCATTCATGGATCAGGTGGAAAAAGAGAGAGTTGTCCTCACCGAGTCACTGGAGACATTGACTGGATCAGAGAGGAGGCTGTTAGGGACCCAACTCAGAGAAGTAAGGTGCAGGTGGCCCTTGATTTCAGAGTCAATTCACAGCCTTTCTAACGCTGCCACCACTGGTGGTGGACAGGACCTGTCCACCTGCCTGGGGGCTGAGAGGAGAAATGGTACCAGCAGTGGGATCTTCCCTGTGGCCCAAGAGCCCTAGAAGGAGACGGTATGCTGAGATCCAGGAACCGGGCAGAGCACCTTTCCCCTCGGTCTTCTTCAAGCCAGCTGGGCAGCAAGCTCATTAGTGAGGACTCGTGTCTTCCTTCAGATCTGGGTGTTCTCCTTACTTAGAGAGAAGGAGCTCAGGATTCGGAGGGCAAATACTCCCATCAGCATCCTCCAGACTCCTGAGTGGGGATGTGGCCTAAAACCACAGAAGCAAATAGTAGAAGTAATACGGCTCCCATCCTGCGGGAGCTCTGAACAGCCTTTTGTGTTTCCCACAATTGCATTCACTCTGTTCACTGGACAACCATGGAAACCAAGAGCAAAGGCATTTTTATTAAGTTCTAACTCAGAAAGCTTAATCACAATTATGGCAGCCTTTCTCCATGACACAGAAACATAAACTCTGTTTTCGCCCCTTTTGCCCCTGAAGTTTGGGTCTTAGGCATGTCTGTATGTAACATCGCAGTGCATGTCCTGATGTGTTGCTTGGCTGTGCTTGCACTCTTTGTGGGAACTCTTGGGCATTTTCCAATCACAGATGTCTTCCAAGGATCAATATCTTCCCTTTGAAGCTGGAAACAAGAAGGGGGAGGCCTGGCTCCGACCTCCCAGCTCCAGCCACCTGGCTCCTATTCATGAATGAAATACAGAAAGGAACCTGTCTTGATTTCATTCATTTCTTAACGGTTGCCATATCTTCCTGTGTACGGAAGTGAAGAAGCTGGCAGGAAACAGAGACCCGGAAGGCCCAGCCTAGGCCACAGACAGCACTCAGACCCAAAGAAAACCTAGAGTGGGCAGCAGGGGTCAGAGGCCAGAGCAGAAATGGTGGAGGGCCAGTGCTGGGCCATTTCAAGAAATCCCTGACACAGGAACAAGGAAGATAAGGAAGAGAGCAGAGCTTGGACGAAAAATACAGAACATCTAGCAGGCTGGGGAGCCAAGTGTGCTGTGCTGGCTCCCGCTGGCTGCAAAAGCCCGTTCTTACATCCTCAGGACTTTTGTGAGCTTGTTGACACGACCTGGCCAAGGTAACCCAGATGATCAGAGGTTCGAGCCGGGTCTCCCCTGCAGGCCGTTTCCAATCTTGGCTGTCACACATCCAAGGCCAGGACGCTGACAAGAATATTATTGTGCACAGACTCTTTGATCACTTTTAAAAATGTGGACTTAATTTTGAAAAGGAAGTCTCTTTGCATTTCTGAAAAAGTAGCCTATTGCTTTAATAAGGGAAGGTTGTGTTGTTCTTCCAAGAGTTGCTTCAAACAAGAATGAAAGGCTCGGCAGGGCCCTGCTTGCTCTCTATTAATATTAATGGCACAAACCACAGAAGAACACTGGGCAAAGGCCCCAGCTGCACAGAGAACAGGGAACTGGAATTAGCCAGAAAACCTGGCTGGACGCCTGACGCTGCATTTAAAGGCCTTGTGTCCTTAGAAGAGTCATTTCATCCCCCTAAGCTTCTGTTGCCTTCTCTGCACAATGAGAGAATCTTAGCTTGCTGGCTTACTTCTAACAAGTCAACTATATAATTTTAAATGAATGCTCACCCAGCAAGGGCAGGTAGGTGAGGGGTTCCCTTGTCCTCTGAGTTCAGGTGGCACTTGTGATGTATGCATCCATTTCTCATCTGTGGTGTTGCAATCCAATATGGCCAGACCGTTTTTCCTTCCAGAGCTCAAGTTATTTATGAGGAGCTGACTGACGTCTGTTCTTTCTGTGCACAAAACCCTCAGATCATGGAAGACCCTGGAGTTGCTTGTTCAGTGAATGAATGAATTGGGTGGGCAGGTGGGTGGGTGGGTGGGGGTTGCAAACCATGAGGCGTGGGGCAGTATTTAGTCTGCTCCTCCCCACAACCAGGGGTTGCAGAGCCAGCCAATCCTGCATGGAATTCAAGACTTACCCTGGGCGGGGCATCTGCCATCTTGCAATCCCAGCCTGTTTCCATTCTTCCCATTTTTAAATTTATCGTCTCATTTCTCAGATTGGACCCTGTCATCAGATGTCACGGCTATGCCGATATGATTATGTAAATGGGCTAATTAAGTTCGATGTCCTTTATTGTACATTCTGCCTTCAGAAAAATGAGAAAGTGGGGCCAGAAGTCTCTGACTGTGTCCTGGAAAATGTAGGGACAGTGCCCTGGGAGAGCAGGGAGTGGTAATTTTTGGGCTGAGCTGGTTTAGGCGCAACTGAATAGGAATCACGGAACGTATTTATGAGCATTTGTGCTGTACCGTCACCATTGAGCTGAAACGATGGGATGCGTGCTTGTATGTGGGTCACAATGTTTTGGGGGGACACTGTGGGGAGCAAAAGCAGAGACTCCTCTGCTTATGTTTCATCCAATGCCACCTTTACCTCGAATTTCTATATTGTTCTATTTTTTTCTCCCGACTCAATGCCAGCTCTTTCATTATCTTGCATCTTGATGTTACATCTGACTTCATTTTGAAACTCTTGGAAAAGGCCTGAGGCCCAGGTCTCATCTCAGGTAATGAATATTTCGTAAAAGAGACAGAAAGAGCCATTGTTCCAATTTGCAAATGGTCCCACGAGGAGAAAAAAATGCTGGCACATGGGTTCCCCATTTCCAAGGTCATCTTGATTGGCTGGAGAGGTCCAAAATAACCTGTACCCAGGATGGAGCCAAGCATCTGTGTGTGAGCGCTCTGAGTTCAGGCTGACACTGTGTTGTCACAGCCATAGCTATGGACCGTGTGACACAGACTGGCTAAGAGCTGGGGTGCGGAGTCAGATAGGAGCCCACGCTCTGGGGATGTGCTATTATCAGTCTCTCCCTGTTTCATCAAGACCACAGGGACGGTCAGAGGGGCCCATGTTCTGGCAGGTCCGGACGGGGCTGCATATTCCCACTTCAGTCCTCTAGGGAAGCTGGAGATCTTACACCAGGAACTGAGGTGGTTTCTGAATTGGCCAAAGGGAGAAACATTCCCCTCTCTCTGGGATTTGGAAGAAAGTGGGGCTGTGGACTGTGAGGAGTAGAGGAGGCTCATGGTGAGGGTGTGCATGGGGAGGGAGGCCAGGCAAGTGGCTCCAACATGCCTCTGTGTTTTTGCTTGATTTGGTTTGATTTGCAGCCGATCGTTGCTTTTCAGTACACATGGCAGACGAATTAGTAGCACAGAGAACTGCCAGTCTCTGGAGCACTCAGCTTCTGGGCCAGTAGCTGGAGATACTCCTGGGGTCTGGCCCCAGTCCCAGGGATAGGAAGGAGCAGCAAGTGACCTTTTTTTTTTTTTTTTTTTTTAAGAAGATTTTTAAATTTATTTTTAGAGAGGAGGAAGGGAGGGAGAAAGAGAGGCAGAGAAATGTCAATGTGTGGCTGCCTTTTGGGCGCCCCCTACTGGGGACCTGGCCCACAACCCAGGCATGTGCCCTGACTGGGAATCGAACTAGTGACCCTTTGGTTTGCCGGCCAGCACTCCATCCACTGAGCCACAGGAAGTGCCCTTTGTAAGTGAGGAGGTCAGAGGCCTACCTTCAGGCTGACCAGGACTCAGCCAGGGTGTGGGCAGCAGTGCCCAGTATCTTGGACATCTAGGAGGGTCTTTGGCAGAGGCAGGTGCTGACTTGGAGGGAAGTCTGGACCAGATGGTGTAGGAAGATGGCCACCCGGGTGGCAAGAGGAAACCAAGACAGATTTGTAAAAAATTCAAATTCCTTGAGGACCCCCAGAGAGGGGGGAGGAAATCCTGTGAAAGATCAGGTTTCTTGCTAATACCAGGAAGGTGGGTGTGTTATACTCTGAGACACAATAGTGGAGTAATAGTGATTGCTTCCCTTTCTCCAACCCTAACTTGCCCATCCCACCCACATCTAACCCTCATTTCCTAAGCAGTAAGCAGGGAGCACCGGCTAGTTCCTGAGGTTTACCTCTAAAGTTTGTACTAGACAGTGTTTGCGGTTCACCTCTAACATTCTAGGATTGTGTTTTAAGTAGGTAGATATTCAAAAGCCCAGAATCTAACCCCTCAATGAGTTAGATTATATACATGTTCTTCAACAGAAATGTGCCTGCTTTTCCTCTAAAGGGGTGACCTACGGGAAGGGGAGGCATTGTTACCTGTCCTTTACTTGTGGTAATTTGTATGCTAATGGCTGAGCAGTCCCAGACCAGTCCGTTGGATAATGAACTTGGTCTAGCCATGTTGTATCAGAGTAACCAGGGTGGACGCCGGAGGAATGTTGAATACATCCTGGAAAGGGAAATGAATCATTAACTGACTCCATTAATTTACTTGGCACTTTTAAGCAAAAATCACTTTTTTAATATATAACATAACAAAAGACCACAAGCACAAAGTTTTAGCATTAAATGCTGAAACGTCCAGAGAACTGTATTAGGCTGGGGGAAAAAACTGTCGTTTGTGAGGGTGGTTTCCAAAATGGGTCCATAAGAGCAGGAACACAGTTATCAATTAAAATCTGAATAAGTGCACTCGTGGCATTTCTTCACCAAGCACCCCTCATCAAAAGCCCTGAAGCCTGTGAAATAAGGATGTTCAAGTGATTTAAAAGTCCGAAAGTGCTGAACAGAGGCAAGGAGTTGTTATAATCACCACTGAAATCTTTCTTACACACTTGGAGAAAATGAAGGCTGTGTGGAGTGTTGAGCAGAGTAGAGAACCTTTTTTATGTACTTAGCTCTCCCTTCCAGATGGTGTCCAGTGGTCATGGAGGACTGGGAAGGGGGAGAGGGGACCCCGGGGCACTTGTGGCTAGAGCGGTCATTGGGCCAGTGAACTTCAGGCATCTGTGGCAGATCTTGCCCTGGGGGCTGAAGTCCTTTGTCCATTCAGTCCCACTCCCTGGAGCCTCTGCGTTCTCAGCCAAGCCTCCATGCGTCCAGACACTCCCATGGCTTCCCTGTCCCCTCACCTGGGGGGAAGTGAGGACCCTGGCAGACCACAGAGAGGTTGTGGGGAGCAAGACACCCATCAGGCCTGGCTCTGTGACATGTTCTTAGATCCTGCAGCCCCACTTGGGTGGCTGCCAAATGTGGAAGCCTCTGCTTTTAGCTTTTCCATCAGCTTGTTTCATGTGTCTTCCCTGGGAAGTCAGACACACGGGCAGGACTGTCTGTCTGTATGTCTGTCTGTCTCTTTCTCGGCATTGTAGTCTCAAAGTGTGGGGAGCACACCTGTTCCCACATTCCATCTAATCTCCACTGTGACTGAGCATAGTCATGGACACACCCCCATTTCACAGATGGGGAAAGTGAGGCTGAAGGGTGGTAACACAGTTCCAGGGGCAACGGAGTGAATGACAGAGCCAAAGCTCCACGCTGTGTGCTGCTAAGGCCAGTGTGTAAGCCTTTTGTTATAGAACTACGATCGCATCCCCCTCATATATAAGTCCCAGATGGAGAGTAGGGATCTGTTGTTGCCTGTGCTGAATTAGAGATAAGGAGGTGGCATTGGAGATAACAGAGACATACAGGCCTTTCTCTGCAGCTAAGACGAAGAGGTTAGAAAGAATGAAGTAAGGGACTGGGAGAGGAGACATATGTGGCAGAAAGCAAAGTCTGCAGTTACAGCAGCCCTCAGTTCACCCCACCACACACACCCTCTACTTCAGAGCAAGGCCATGCTTCCAGTCCTGGGAGCTCTAGCTCTCAAAGTTAAAAGAAGATAAAAATTCCTCAATGATTGCATATTATACAATGGAAGTCCTGTCTCTCGTATCAAAGAGATATGAAGCCGACTACAAATGACTGCTTTCTCTCACCCTGTGTTAGAACTGGGGCTGGCGACCCGGGTCATTCCTGGGAGGACAGTGCCCAGAATCACATGCTGTGGGCCCAGCGGGTCTGTGCTCATTTTTTTTTAAGTGCAAATCTCAGCTTCAAACTTAATATCCTCCTTGGAATATAAAAGAGCTCAAGGCTGTTTAAAGGTTGAGTGGAACTCCTGAGCCTGTTAACTGGTTACAGTCTACTAACCCTCATAATTAGCAGGAGCCCACTGTATTGGGTGTTTGCCTCCGTATTCAGCAATGACTAACCACTCCATCTCAGACTCAAGAGTGGGACTCTCGTCCACTCTCGATGTTTCTGGGCATTCACCTACGTAACACCGACAGACAAGAAAGAGTGACTGCCCAAATCACCCCCACTCCATCTCTTCGCACCCTCACCCCCACTCTGCCCACCGAGCCCCAGCATTGTGGGTGCCCCAGTTTGAAGCCTCGAGTAGCTCCTGAGCTGCGTGACCTTGGGAAGGTCACCTCTCTGCCCTGAACCTCGGTCCTCTTATCTGCAAACTGAGTGCTGAATTGGGTGATGTTAAAGGTCCTCTGTATCTCTGAGGTGCAGTCCCTGGGGGAGACTATGAAACGTCGCCTCCTCTGTTAAAATTCAGACCTATTGATCACTTACTGAAAACCACAGCACGACAGACTCCAGGGAGGACATTAGAGATATATTTGGAGACAATACTCAAATGATCTGCTTGTGGTGGTGGATTTGTAAACTCCGAGGAGAGGAACTTGCTCACTTTGTACAGGTGTGCAAAGGTGGAGAACAGGAGAACAGAAAGATCTGCAAGGCAGGTGGGGCAGGGGTACCTGGTGCCCCTGTGGACAGGACAGGGCAGCCCTGGAAATGCAGCAGGGCCAGAAAGGGAGCTGTTCTGGAGAGTGACATTCTCTCAGACGGGTTTTTACCTTGTCTGACGTGCAGTGAGCTGCACCTTCTCTTGCAGTAGCCTTAAGAAATCCCCAGTCACGTCTATTGTGAGTTAAGTGCCTCTGGGCATTTGAGTGTGTTGCCTTTTGGGGTATGGGGGTAAAGAGGCTGACTTGCCATTTGGTTTGATGTTGGGGACACCAGGGCCCATCTACCCACCCAATCCAAGGATGGGGTTCCCAAGCTGATGTCCTGCATGATCGGCCTCACTCTCATCTCCCTGGGCCTGGCCTATCCCTCTGCTGGAGGCACATAAGCTTGTCTTTACTTCAGTGTATTTCTCCACATCTCCACATCCTGCTCATTTCTTCCAAGCCTAGTTTACACTCTCCCTGATCACGCCAACCCTCTGCCCTCACTCTCTCATCGGTGAGCACAGGCGCCCCAAGGCAGCTGCGTACTTTCTCAGTGCTAGTACCGCCTTTGGCTCCTCTCCTCCCCGCCCCCAGACTCCAGGCCCAGGGAGGATCAGGCAGCAGCTTTCCCCCAGGTCTCCCAACACCTAGCTTCCTGCGAGGCAACAGTCTGTCGAATCGATAAACAAATGAATATCTTTAAGCGCCTATTAGTCAGATCAATAATGACAAATGCTGCCCGAAGACAATGCTTTTTTGAAAATACATCCCAAGCTTTGTGCCTCGACCCCGCAAAGTGCTTCCTTTTTAAGGATTTACCACATTCTGGTGTTTTGGCAAGCATGTCTACATTAGGGGCTGTCCTGCTCTTCTGGGTCCCCACCTGGGATGTACTCATTCTTCCAGGTCACCTTCATGGGGCACCCTCTGTGGTGGAGGTTCCTGCCTAAGAGCCATGGTTTCTCACAGGGACACCCCCCCACCCCCCAGGGTCTTGCATTAAAACACCCGTTCCGAGCTCTCTGCAGCTGAACTCCAGCAGGTTATGCAGATAAAACCACTTTATATATTTTTTAAAATTCTCAGGTTCCTTGGGTCAATAAGGCAGTTGCAACCAATAGCCTCGGACAGTCCCCAAGGTGAGGAGAGAGCAGAGCTGAGTGCCTGGCTCAGGCCCCCCGGCCGCTGCCTGTCCGACATGGTTCTGAGCGCTCAGGCCTCATAGATCCCACTGGCAGGCGCAGAGGGTGCATCCCCACCGGAGGCTGCCAGCGCGGGCGGGGCGGGGCACGCCACTCGCGCATCTCCGCCCGGACCCGAGGTGTGGGTCGGGCTGAGCAGCGCCTGCGCAAGGGGGCGCCGTGGTCCCGCGCGCAGCACCTGCGCCTCTCCGCAGCCCTGCCCCCAGCGTGGGGGGCCCACCGCCCGCGGCTTCAAGTCTCGCGGTGCTACGGTGGGACCCGCGCCCCCTGGCGCGCGACAAAGGCCGGACCCGGCGAGGCAGCGGCGCGAGGCCGCGGAGCTGCCGGCCTTTGTGTGGTGCGCGGGCCGCGCTCGCCCGGGCTCCGCGCGCAGGGCCTCCTCGTCCTCCCGCGACATGGCCACCCCAGCGGCCGTCAATCCTCCGGGTGAGTAGCTGGCCCGGAGCGCGCAGCTGGGGGGCCGGGCGGCGGGTGGGGCGGCTGTCAGCACGCGCAGCCTGGGCTCGGCATCGCGGCTGCATCCTTAACGCGGCCGAGCCTCGCGTACCTGGACCCCGCAGGACCCCCTCAAGCTCCGAGAATGCCACTTGTCTCCCTGCCCGGGCTCTTGGCCTCTGTCCTCGCTTGCGGGGACCCGGGGGAGGGAAAGTTTGGGGCTGAGACCCAGAAGGACAGCGCGTTCTCCCTGCCCACCTGGTCCTTGGCGCCCTCACCACGGGCTACTGTGTGTCCCTGTGTTCCATGTGTGTTACAAGTGCACAGACCCAAGGTCCCGTCCTCCTGGGCTCCTGTCCTCGGATCCACAGGTCTGTGACCACAGCTCGCTCCCGCGGAGTTGGAGAATAGGAAGAGCTCACGGGCGGGTGGGAATAGTCACCTGTTATGCAACTGTAGCCAGGAAATCCTGTTTCAGTGGGGAAATGCCCTGCCTGTGTGGAGGACTGCCTAAGGGGGCTGAGAGTGGGAGGAGGCCGACTGCTCCGGAGTTTGTGCTGTTGAGTGGTGACCGCCGTGGGCAGGCTGGTGCCAGGTCCCTGGGAGGACACAGGGGCACTCAGAGGCCCGCCGGCAGGGTGGGGTGGGGTGGGGTGGGGTGAACAGTGTGGTCGGAGGGTTAGGAGTGAAGGGTCCCATCTGCCTAAAGGGTGGCTTTGGGAGACAGTGTCTGTCAGAATCGGACTTTGAAAAACTCGATGGTGTGAATACTCGAAGCCAGGGCTGAGGGGACTTGCAGGTGGACGGGGCAGGTACATGCAGGCGGACCTGCTCTGAGCGCGGATATCATTTCCGAGCTGGGGTGCTGGGGATAGAAGGAGGAGCAGCTGGGTTCCTCAGACTTGATCGGCTGGGGCCAGGTGTCAGAGGGCTTGGGAGGACAGGCTCTTTCCACTCGAAGAGCCCTCCTCACAGCTGTTGGACCGGAAGGCACATGACCCTGGTTCTGGAAGATGTAGCTAGTCAGCCACGTTTGCGTAAGAAACACTGGAAGCAGGTGCCGAGCTGGGACCAGTGGCTTGGAACAGAGAAGGGGACAACAGAGGAGCTCAGACTTGGTGCTGCTGAGATTTGGGGTAAGGGTCGTGGGGAAGGCACGAGGGTGGGGCACGGAGGTGAGGAACCTGAGTCGTTCCAAGGAGGAAGCTTCTGGAACAGTCATAATGAGTCTTGCAAAGACAGGTTAGGGCTTCTCTGTCAGGGGCACCGAGTGGGCGTGTGGTGGTGGGTTGGAAACAGCTGAGCCCCTGTGCCCGCGGTGGAAATCTGCAAATTCAGCCTGATTAGCTGCTTAAATATCAATAACAAATGCAGAGATTTCAGTGTTAGGACATGAGAAAAAGTAAAGCAAGTCAGAGGAAGATATTTTAGTTCAACAGAAGTTTGTCTTGGAAATAGGAATAAAGTCCGAGAAACATATGCATGTAGACACCATCCCGTCTCCTCAACGCTGTTTTGTCCACTCTGTCATCCTGAGAGCTGTGGAGTAACTGTGGGGTGGTTGCTGGATTGGTTTTAGTCTCGGTCAACCCCTGGCCCTATGGACAGATGGTGACGCTCGCGCTTTGGCTCTATTGGCATAGGCACCAGAGATCTTGACCTTGGCGACAGCTTCTCCAGTGACACTCTGTGTGGGGTCCCCTTTCCTCCTGTCTACCACCTTTTCTCTGACCAGCCAGCCCCCTGCGGCAACGCTGAGATCTGTAGGATGGAGAGTCCTTGCCCAGAGTGAACCTCTAACTTCTTCCTTGGGAGAAAAGGTGGAGTCTCTCTCGAGGGATATGGCTCTGGGGATGAGCCTGAGCAAGATTTCAGATTCACCTGCCATCAGGACACCCCGAGCATGTGGCCAGAATGCCTCCTGCTCCTCCGGCCTTGCCCTGCTCCCCAGAGGTCGTTCCTTTACAAAGAATAAGAGCTCAGTGAATGCAGGCAAATGGGTTGAGAGGCACTGGTGTTTATTTGTACAACTCTTCTGGGCCCAGGGTACAAAGGTCAGAGCCTGTCCCCTCTGCACCTCAACCTGCCCAGGTCCTGCTCTCCCAGCCCACCCCTGAACACCAGCAGGCTCCCTTCACTCCGGGTCTGGGCAATTGCACAGGAAGCTGGAGGCAGCACACTCTCGGTTATTCAGGTGACGTGAGCCAAGTGTGCACTTCTGATCTGCCTCTCCTAGGTCCCCTGGTTGTGTTTCAAGTTAGGATCCCACCAGTTACTCTGAGGGAGGGGAAGGTCTCTGGGAAAAAAAAGGGTTTTGCTCCCAGATGTTCTCCTCTTGGTGTCTGCCCCGGGGCCTGGGCCCCCTCACCTGTGGCCTCCAGCACCTCCCTCCTTCCAGGCACATTGGTCACTGCTACTGTCGTACTGGCTGATTTTCTCAATTCTCTCTGGACAGGGAACCCCTGGGTTCTCTGGACTAGAGAGCAGAGTCCCCTGGCATCTTCTGCTCCGTGTCTCTGTGTTACTTGCTTTATCTCCTTTTTGGGTGAATGTAAGCAGCTCTGAGTATGTGAAATACTGAAGGTTTGAATTGGTTGGAGGTGTGTCGGGTGTCTGCAACTGGAGTGACACAGTGCAGGCCGGGGCTGTGTCTCCAGGACCAGGGCTGCCCTGGTCTTTTGTGACCAAAGCACGAGGGGTCAGTCCCAGTTCAGACCCATGACCACGAGGAATTGTGTGTCACCTGGACATCCTCTCTTGTCCCTCTTCCATGTGGCCTTCCCAACTGCAGGTGCCACTAACTGTCCCAGACCCCTGATGTCACTGGCTACACTCCGTACACCCTCCTTGGGCTGAGGGCAGATTTGCAGGCAGACACATGGCTGACCAGTCCCCAGGGCTTAGAGAGCACGTCGTCCTTTGCACCTGCCTTTTGTGGCCTTAGACCAGTGGTCACTCCTGTTTCAGGTGCAAAGTCAGGAGGTTTCACGAACAGGGTAGTTATCTTTGCTTTGGATCTGGGGGTCCCTGCTTTGCTTCCATAGGTGGGGAAGGAAAGACACTGGTGCACAGCAGACTGGGAGGGTTCGGGGTGCTCAGTTCAGGGGGTGGAGTCTAGGGGAGTCGGCTAGGGCTGACCCTGAGCTTGGTGGGTGGCCCCAGGACATCCCAGAGCCAGGTCTGTGGAGGGCCTGCTGGGGTCTGGGTGGGACCCCAGGAGAGGAGAGACCTGTTTGGACAGGAGGCGTTCCTTGGGACCCTGTGGTGGCCCCATCTGGCCCTTGGAAGCTCTCTGCCTATTGAGTAGGACCACACTGCCCACACAGCAGTTCAGGAGAACGCCCCTGAAACCTATGGGTGAGGGAAGGGAGGGCAGATGGTGACCCCGGCGCCCCTTGCAGATGTCGGTCTGAGGGCCGAGTCTGGACGCAGAGGCAGCAGGAAGCACGAAGTTGAGTCCTGTCCCACAGTTTTATGCACAGCCAGAGGGCGTTTTCCTTCCCGTCCTGGACAGACCGCTGACTGAGTTGGTGGCCGGACCTCTGAGAACCTGGCACAGGTGGGTGGGGATGGTATCTCAGAGGCTGAAGCAGGGGCACTGCTAAACACCTCAGGGTGCTCACAGCTGTGCCCACTACGCAGAGCTGTCCACTCCCAACGTCACAGGGCCCTGGTCCCCGGGGCCTCCAGGCAGCGGCAGTGGGCTGGACCCGGGAGCGTGCTGGCTGGTGGAGCTGGAAGGGGTGACCCCCACCACCCCTGCTCTGGTGCAAGAAAAACCGCATGGCGGCTTCGGAAACAAGATGAGACTTTTTAGATGATGACAATATCTGTGGTGGAAGTTCATTTAAATGTGAACTAACAGAGCAGCAAGATTTAAAAAAAATTATTTTTAGAGCGGCGTGGATGCTTCCATCAGATCGGCAGTTTGGAATTCTGGAATCATCTGGCATCATTTGATATGCTCGGTGGATCCCCAGTTCCCCAAAGGATGAAATGAGTGGATGTGATCAAGGCTCCCAGCTGTGCGCTTTCTTTTCTGAAAGCGTCCTGCGCCAGAAGGCCCACAGTCGGGTTCGGCCAGCCTTCCCCGAGCACCCCTACCTGCCCCCCTGACAAAGGGTGCTGTGCCCAGTGCCAAGTCCTGGACGTCCCCACGAGTGTGTTCCACCCGACTCTAATGCAGGCAGTGTGGGGACCACTTTATGCAGGTGACCACAGAGAGGAAGACAGTGCAGACCCCACTAGTCCCTGCTGATGGGTAGAGCAAGGGGGCGGCTGCAGGCAGCACTGGCCGGGGCCTGCAGCTTCAGCACAGGTCAGCCTCACAGGCTTCAGGCCTCTGTTTCCAGCTGCCCAGCGGGCATCCACATCCCCCTGCCCTGTGCCCCACAGATTCTGCAAAGCCACACCCCCCGCTTGTCCTCCTGCCCTCGGTCCTCTGTGGCAGTGAATGGCACCACTCTCCGTTCACTGGCCCACGCCAGACATTAATTATTTTAATTGCTTATTCACCTAATTAAACAAATATTAATTGAATGCCAGCTGTGTGCGTGCTGCAGTGTGCAAAGCCAGGGGCGGGGTTTCTGCTTTCAGGGCACTCACTGTGCTGCTGGGGAGTCAGCCATTTACCAAATGATCACGTGTGTAAGGGTGTCCCTTCAAGCAAGTGTTACAGAAAAAAGGGGTCTTTGTTTCCAAATGCAACAGGACGCCATCGAAGTGTGGCGAGCTGGGGTGTGACGCGATGGGAGATGGGTTTTGAAAAGATCTCTGGCTGCCGAGTGAGGCTGGCCAGGCAGGGACAGTGGCCAGGCAGGGACAGCGGATGTGGAGAGAAACACACAGGCCCCTGAGCTGTTTAGGAGGGAAAGCCAATGCCACCCACTGGTAGACAGCACTTGGTAGGTGACAAGTGGGGTGGCAGGGCCCCCAGTTCATCATTGGGGGGCTAGGATGCTGATATTCAGGTTCTGGGGGGATTGCAGGGGATGTTGGGGGGTGTGTGTGGTGCCGTTTGGTCTTGAGCATGGTGAGTTTAAGGAATTTTGAGGTCCAGATGCCCCAGTGAGACGGGGCTTGGCCGGAAGCCCCGGGGTAGCTTCATTTCTTCCGGGGCTGGGACATTTCCCTGCCACTGTGGCATCCCCAGCACAATGAACGAGGCCCGGCTCCTCCTTAGCAATTGATAAATATCCCCTGAAGGATGAATGGACTGGACTCCGAGTCCCCACGTCACACACCAGCAAGAAGAGGTCCGTCCACCCTCAGGTGACTCTTTTGTCTTCGGTAACTTTTGATGTTGAAGTCATTTCAGGCTGAGAGAAAAGTGGCAGGAATGTGGCAAGGTCTCCTGCAAACCTGTCACCTGGGTTCCCAGTGTCGATGTGTCTGCCTTGCCAGTTCCTGCGGCTTTCTCCTGCGCAGTTCAAGGATGTGTGTGAGGAGGCACAGCTCCCCTTTAGTTCCAGACACCTCAGCGCGGGGGGGGGGGGGGCTGTTTCCTGGGGAGA